>CM056395.1:16148574-16222729 GCA_029718625.1 Synaphobranchus kaupii
CAAGAGAGAGCACTCTCGTCAAGTGTTTTATTTTGTCCGTTTGTAGCTATATTGTGTTTCTCATTGTCTGCCCTCCAACTGAACTGCCCTTGTACTCCAGTATAAGAAAGCAATATATTGATTGATTTTTTTCCTAAGTTTTTTCGGTCTTAAGCTTTTACATATACAATTATTCAAGTGGATGTTTTTTTTATTTGTTTAACCCAGGTTGGGTTTTCATTAAGTATACAGTAAAACATGCATGTTAACATTTTTTTTTCTGACAAATTACTTTCACACGAAACCCCAATTTCCGTGAGAAGCAATGGATCTCAAGAGCTTCGGAGTCGAGCAGCCTTGGCTATTTGTCTAAGGTTCATAAAACCAGTCAATCCTCTTTGTCTCGTTAAAATTTGTCTGCGCTCAATCTTTTAACATTTTAACAAGTCAAGCAATGGTGCTTTGTACACCAGAGAGTACAGAGAGATCTTTATGCACAAGAGACACCCTTTAGGAATGTGCAATAGGTTGTCGGTATGGTACTAATGCAAAATAAGTTGTTTATCTTCATATTGACTGAAACACAATTTCACAGTGAACTTAAAATTCATGAAGCCAGGCTATTACCAGTATGGGATAATGGCTCCCCCTTCTGTTTTGAGAGTGACCGTGATTCAGGAACAAATTGAATGCTTGGCCTGTTATCTGTTCTCTGTCTGCGTTAGTGAATGTATTAGTACGATTTTCACAAAGACATTGTAACCTTGTTTAAGTGATTAGCGTACAGTTAGATGAGACGCTGGGTACCATATTACTACAAACATTATCTCACACAGCGTATGTAAGTAAGGCGCTTCAGAATGCATTATCTGTTGCCTGTATATGTTGTTGTATTTGTGTACACCTGCCTGCAGACTGGGGATGAGGATTAGCTGTTTAGCTGTATCTGTGTGTAAAAATGTGTCCGATCTCAGCCTCATACCTGGTCCCTGTTGAATAAATAAAATCAATAAAAAATGAAATAGTAGGGGAAAAAAACTATTCAAAGAGACCTTGATTAAACATTCTCTTCTTGCTGTAGTCGATAGGATTATGAAAAAAATAAAACTCCACATTAAAGCCCACTAAAAAAAATTCAGCCTGTAATCATTGACTTCAGACAGCAAGGAATGGTCCTGATTCAGTTAATGTCCATGAAATAGAGAAAGATTTCGATATGGTGGGAGGAGAGGAGGCTCTTAGCTGCCAGAGAGTTGGGACCTACAGGCGGGTCACCTCTATCACCACATAGGCAGTACCCTTTGCTGCGTACAACCCTAATAATAATGAGATTATTTTGTATTCCTTTAAACGAGTTGGTTGTGCTTAATGCTGTGTGTCTCACGTACGCGGTCCCGTGTTCTCTAGGTGTGGATGTGCGGCGGCAGCATGTATGACGTGCCGTGCTCCAGGGTGGGTCACATCTACAGGAAGTACGTCCCTTACAAAGTGCCCTCGGGAACCAGCCTGGCCCGGGTACGTACACCACGCTGTTTAAACCCTGCGCGATCGGGGGAACTGTTTGCTCGCAGCCGAGCGTCCACAATGTTGTCTGATAGTACATGCGCGCGTGCATCAACTGCCGTTCAAAGCAAATGCAAAGTGATAAAGACTCCAACTCGTTCTGTTTCTGATTTCCGTTCTGAAACAACCGTTCTGACAATCATGCGCATCTGCTTCCTCACTGTAGGTGAAGTTATTGATGTGCGTATGGTTACAGTTAAATTGTTATGGTTGAACACTGGACTGGACCCAAACGCAAGACTCTGAGACAAAACTCGAAATAAACTCCACAAAGGAGTGTATTTATTGAACAAGGTAGGGTAGAAGGCAAACAAACGAACAGGGAAAAACTACAGGCGAGAGGCTGGAAGCGGGGTTGGCGAACTAAAACGGGGCAGGTGAGGAGTCAGGGCTGGAGCGGGCAAAACAGGAGGCAGGCTGGGCGGGCTGGAGCGAGGAACAAAAACAAAAAGGTTAGCAAGCAAGTGACAAACAAACTGGCCAGGAGAGATCTCAAGACGGAGCTGAGAAAACGAACTGGCGAAGAGGCTGCGAAACAGGGGAACTTAAATAGAGAGGGGAACAGGTGAGAAGGCTAATTGAATAATGAAAGGGAGTGAGGAATGTGTGCGAGAGGGAGAGTGATAGGCTAACTAATCAGGGGAGAAATTAAGAACTAAACGGGGACCACGCCCAGCCTGCAACAAACACGGAAACTGGACAGGCAGGGTAAACTGAAAAACACGACATGAAACATAAGGACTGGGAAACGAAGGAAACGAAAGGGAGATGGACTGGAGGGAGACGGCAGATGTTACATAACTATTACTGTTACTGTAGTTGTAATGTGGACATACAGTCATAGCCATGAAACCATGAATAACGAGCATGTGTCTCAGTAAGCAACTCGATGATCTTTCCTACAACCACCAGAACCTGAAGCGTGTGGCAGAGACCTGGATGGATGAGTATACGGAGTATATCTACCAGCGGCGGCCGGAATACCGCCACCTGTCCCCCGGGGACCTGACTGCCCAGAAGGAACTGCGGAAGAGCCTCAAGTGCCACGATTTCAAGTGGTACATGGGCGCCGTGGCCTGGGACCTGGCAAAATATTACCCCCCCGTGGAGCCCCCGCCCGCCTCCTGGGGAGAGGTGAGACCCCCCCCCCTCAATTCAGGAACCTGCTCTCTGTTTTTTTAATTCTTATTCTTATTTTTATTTCTTATTGATATGTAAATTGCAAGGGGGTGACTGTCATAAATGGGTTTGAGTTTACAAAACAAGCGTAAGGATACACTAGATTCACAATCACGTGAGAGAGATGAAAATGCAGGTGAATGTTTGGGTTGACTATCAGTACCTTCAAATAAGAAAATATGAAAATAAATAGAAAATGAAATGATATTTTATGGAAAAATAGTATGCATGGTGCCACACACGTTACACCATCTTACCACTAAATGAATGACGGTCAGAAAGAATAGCCGCAACGCAATGCCATCCTTGCCATAGAAATAGTCTAAATCTGCCCACAGATGTGAGAATTCCTCTCCATAATGTCTTTATCTACGACTGTTTCATATGGACATAGGGTTGCAGTTATATGGACGTGCACAATTGTAGCATATCAGTTAGAAAGAGGGAGACCATTAATGAAAACAGGAAGGCCTGTTGATCACAGTGTGTGAATACCTCCAGACGTTGGTTTCAGTGTGCGGAAGGGGGAGAGTGGCAGCATTAAGCGTTTTCCATCACGGCCGGTGTTTTGAAGTGCGCTGGGGCGGCGGAAGGTAATGCGGTTAGATTAAAGGCGGCCTGTCTCCAGGATTAGGAGGCTGTGGGATATTACTCGCAGACGGACGGAGACGGGGTGGGGGCGGAGACGACAACGGCGCTGAGGCCTGCTGTTCGGGGTGGAGCTCCTGTCTCCTACCGCGGTCTGACGAGCCCTTCGGCAGCGCCTCTGTATCTTAATGACGTTTACCGTCATTACTCTCTCCCGACGCTCTCCTCTTCCCTTCTGTCCGTTCCGCTTTTCTTCTTTAAGGCTGCTGTATTACCACAGGCACGATGGACATTAACTCTGGCGTTTGTGGTTTGCTCTCCTGCGTCCACTCTTTGGACAGTACATAGACATATGCACGATGATAAAAGTCCAATCGTTTGTGTGGTTTTCAGTATGGGGTGTCTATCTTTGAGGTTGTGTTTTTGGAATTGACATTTATTTTAATTCATTTGTGCAATGTTTTGTTTCAACGAGTGAGCGACTGGCAGTTTAATAATATTTTTTTTTTTAATAATATAATTTATAAAGCGCCGACTGCTACAACAGTTGTGATTCATATTTGGACAGACGACATTGTAGGTGACCATATTTCTCATTTTTATCTCATTGGGGTTTAGACGCAGTCATATGCACCACTTCTTTAATTAACTAATATTGGGTGGAATACTTTCCGGAAGTCCATACTATTTCAAATGAAAACATCTCCACATGAATGATAGTGCAGTCTTAATTCTAATTAATTCTGATATTATATTAGATTCCTTGTTCTGTATTGCCTCTGGCTAGGCCCCCGACGGCTGCATTTTCCAATACTGAATGTGTGCATACGTCCAAAAGGACAATTTCCCCGTCTATTCATAAATGCCCAGTTCCAGCAGGCCATTAGCAATGAATGCGCAGAACCATTTATCAAGTGTGTCTGCATTAGTGAGAGGAGGCAGTTTAAAGCGGAGTTGATAGCGTATGTCTTAAGACTCAGCCAGAGTGGGAATTTATGCCCGGTAAATATCCCCTTTTCCCGGCAAACGATTGTAACTTCACTGAGCAGCTGACAGGTCTGTGTCCTGGCTTCTCCATTGCCAAGCAATCACCCTGTCGCTCTGCCTGATATACGGTACAATAAAAAGGCTGTGCGTCGGGCATCCCGGGGCGTGCCGGGGTGGGGGTAGAGGAGAGAGTATTGTCGGTGTGTGCGTGTGGGGCCGGGGGTGGCAGAGCGGTAACATAAATAAAGTCCCTACCGTCTCCGCCGCCAGGCAGTGTCAGACCACTGTTAACCCTCTTGAGTTTCCAGTCAGGGCAAATAGGCCGTTCAGGAGCTGTCGCGATTCCCCTTTTACCACAGGGACTCTGCTGAAGGACCTCCAGCCGCAGCTATTAGCATCACTGCGTTAAGTGCACTGAGCGCTAGCCTAGCGCTTTAGCTCGCTACACCACCCGGGAGTCTGAGTGTTATTTTATGCGTGCAGCCGCCAAGCTGAACCTGTCCCTGAATATTCTGTCTTTTCTCTTTCCCGTTCTCTTTTCCTCGCAGGCGGGTATTTTAAATGCAGGCATTATATTTAAAATCAGGCCCACAGTTTGCCAGAGGTGTGTACTTGTCACAGACCAGAGCTATTATAGCAAAGGAAGACAATGCCCCACAGTGGTTGGGATTGTAATGAGTAGGGCTGTGATGGAGGTGGGGCACTGGGGTAATAACAGTGCCCCCCCCCATATTAGCTGTCAAACACAGCTCATATTTCTGAAATAAATTTGGCATTACTTTTTGCAAGTGTGCCGGCAGGTGATTGAAGACCTGTGAGATGCAGCACGACACTGTATGCCTGCTGGAACTTTCCATCTCCGGTGTGAACTGGAATCGGGCCCTGTGCGTCATTGTGCTTGCTCCTAGTCCGTGGAGTGTGCTCAAACTTAAATTAATTAGGAAGTGAGAGAAGGCCAGTCGAAGGGGAACACTGCACAAAAGAAAGCCTGCTATCTATCACACGTGACAATTAATTTCTGTGTTTCAAATTTATGTATCAAAATACAGCAGAGAGTGCACAATGCCAATTTAAACACAATGGGCCTCATTTATCATTCATGCGTACGTTCAAATCTGATCGTAAAGTGTGCGTACGACCGTTTTTAGGCAAATTTCCGGATTTATGAAATTGACCGTGGGTGTACGGTACGATGAAATCTCATGACAGCGCTCGACTTTGCATATGTTTTTTCCCCAGTGGCGAGGCAACAACATTGCATGCAATGAACAGCGAGGGAGCAATAGTTGTACAGCCTAAATCATGAAAATAATTACTTTTGTTCGGAGCACTGCGGAGTCAACAGGTGATAAACAAAAAGGTGCTCTTTAGAAAGGTGCTCTGACCTCCCTTAAATGAGTAGCTAGCTGATCATAAAAATGGCAAAATAAAGTCCAAGGCATTCCATTTATGAAAATATTAAAAGCCGTTAATGCATCTGGGCAATATTTTTGAATGCACTTGACCTACGCATCGCGCTTCCTACTATACGATCAACCTACAAACACATTTACGCTCAGATCAGTGATTTACACAGTGATTTACACATGAATCACACGTGAGATTTTCGTACGCAAGTTGGTACGCTGAAATATACGATCATATTGATAAATGAGGCCCACTGTATCTCCCCATCGGTATTGTGGGTAACCAGCTGGATGCCCTGCTCTGACCAGTCAGTGGGTCCTGCAAGTAATAGTAATTTCCCTTTAGAGAAACTTGTTGGATCTTGACAGCAATCCTCACACAAACCCTCACCTACAGCCTCGGCTCCATAGGATGAAACTGCCCACTTAAGCCAATAACAGAGGAGGAGTTCACCCAACAGAATACTCACTGGTTGACCTAATGTGTGTCGGGACTTACATTACCCAGACGCAAGACGTTTTCCGACATCTACTCATACAGCAGAGTGTGATCAAGCAGACGCAGCGCTTGCTCGTAGCTGACCTGGGATCAGCCTGATCTCGTGTTTTCAGATCCGGAACGCAGCGTCGGGTCTGTGCGTGGACAGCAAGCATGGGGCCACCGGGACAGAGCTGCGGCTGGACGCCTGTCTGAAGGAGGGAGCCGAGCGCACGTGGGCACACGAGCAGGTACCGTACGGGCCGTCCCTGCACCGGCAGGGGCACATCCATCCCAAAAAAACCAACCTGTCCATGGATGTGACAGCCTTCTAGACTTCCTCCTTTCTACCTTTCTCAAGGCAATGAGCCTATACAGCAACCAGCTGTTTTCATAACAGAAAATGTTTCCCAGTGCAAGGCCCTCCCAGTCACTGGAATGGTACCCTATTGGTACGTAGAATTGTACCCCTAGCCAGGATTACATAATTATTTTGTACCTTTTTTGCTTGTAAAAGAGTACTTATTACTACCAAGATAGAATATTATTGTACTTTCAGGGTATATTTTGTAAATGTGTTCCTTAAAGAACAAAAATGTACCTCCACTGTACCTTTATTTCTGAGAGTGAATGATGATTATATTAGCAATGTGCAATTTCAATGTTTTTATTTATTATTTTATTACATGGCTAGCATTTCCTCCCACAAACACATTTGTTCTTTATAAATTATATATATCATTTCAACGTTTAAAAAAACATTAAAAGACACATAAAGCACATTTTGTTTTGTGATGAAGTTAGATACTAGACGTGAATAATAAATGTCATACTGAAAAAAAAAGGATAATATCTGCAAAGAAAGGCACTCAATAAACCATAGGTTAACTGGAAAAAGGAGAATGTTGTAGTTCATGAATGAGGCAGTTGGACACAACTGTGGACATCTTTAACGGAGAGCGACCCGTAAATCCCGGGTTGGTTCTGCCGCTTTGCCGTGTCAGATCTTTACCTTCGGCTGGAGAGAGGACATACGGCCGGGGGATCCTCTCCACACCAGGAAACTGTGCCTGGATTCCATCTCCAGCAGCAGCCCGGTGACACTGTACGACTGCCACGGTATGAAGGGAAACCAACACTGGCAGTACAGAAAGGTGAGGGACAAGAAAGGGTCACTGTAATGGGCCCTGTCACCGGCACGCCAGGGCCAAGCGTGTGGTTAATTCCTCGGCACGCCAGGGCCAAGCGTGTGGTTAATTCCTCGGCACGCCAGGGCCAAGCGTGTGGTTAATTCCTCGGCACGCCAGGGCCAAGCGTGTGGTTAATTCCTCGGCACGCCAGGGCCAAGCGTGTGGTTAATTCCTCGGCACGCCAGGGCCAAGCGTGTGGTTAATTCCTCGGCACGCCAGGGCCAAGCGTGTGGTTAATTCCTCGGCACGCCAGGGCCAAGCGTGTGGTTAATTCCTCGGCACGCCAGGGCCAAGCGTGTGGTTAATTCCTCGGCACGCCAGGGCCAAGCGTGTGGTTAATTCCTCGGAGAGGCGTGGACTCATTTAACCTTGCCCTGGCAAAAAGGCAAAGTAATGCTCTAAGTTATATAAATACAAAACCATTAACCTCATTAATGACTGATGCATAGTCAATGTGTGAATGTGTGTGTATGCGCGCGTGCGTGCTTGTGTGTGTGTGTGTGTGTGTGTGTGTGTGTGTGTGTGTGTGTGTGTGTGTGTGTAAAGGAGTTGCTCTTTTAACAGTCCTCGTGTACCCAATTCTGAAGCATCAACACAAATATACAGATTATTTAGTGAGGAACTGTCCATCAAAGCCTCTTTTTAAAAGGCTATTAAGTGTAACTGAGTGCATTTTTATGAAGTGATTAAAATTATTTTGAGTAATGCACTAAGGTTTTTGACGCAAAGACTTAAGTAAGGGTGCAGTCCGCTTCTATTTAAAATATTAAATCCAATAGTATGACAAACATGTACTGTATGTTGTGACATGTATGCACTGTATATACGTATTTTCATAACTATGGATTGTTGCTACTTTCCTGTGTAAATGTTTGAAGTCTTAGAAAACAGTGCTGTAAAATGTATATTTTAAAAAATAGAGCCTATAAGCACGCTTGCAAAATTGATATTATGCCAAACCTTCATTATACATTTACATAGTTATTATGAAAGTCTGTTTCCCATTGCGGCCGAGCCGTAATTTTGGGGGGAGGTCGTCTTTTTAGATAAGCGAAGATTATTCCATTACTGTGTTTGAATAACCATGTTTGTCCCTTTTTTTTTTTATCTTCCCCTGTCACAGGATAAATCCCTCCACCACCTGGTGAGCAGCAGCTGCCTGGACTCCAGCCCTGGAGATAAGAGGATTTTCATGAACAAGTGCAACCCGCAGTCTGGGACGCAGCAGTGGCTGTTCCAGCATGTCAATGCCACCGTCCTGAACAAATTTAACAGCCCCACCAGTTCCTAGGGCGGTCCCTGAGTCGCCCGGGGAAACACAAACAGCCAATGGCCATCCTCCTGGACTGCCGGGAGCCTTGGTGCAGGTCTCCCCCTGAAGCCGCACTCCCTCTTCTGTCTCGAGGTTCCCATCTCAGGAGTTCCAGTGGGGGAGCGGGCCGTTCAGCTGACTCAAATTTCGACGGGGGGACGAGGGGGGGGGGGGGCAGCCGAACGCGGGGGGGACGCGAAACCCCGACCGCAGCCACCTTGCTGGTCAAGGAAACGTTAACGTGAAACGCTCTTGCTCTAGTCCAAGGTCCAACTCAGGTCCGACCAGCACTGCTACACATGGGAGAACGGCGGTTATGAGATTGAGAGAGGGGTCGAAGGAGGAGCATTCTCCGTTTTTAAGGCAAAGGGAGCACGATGAGTTCGTCTGGGTGTCTCTTTTGCACCTCGACTCAATCCTTGACTCTGTACTTTTATAGCGTTTTTCATTATTGTTTCACTGATGTGTTCATTTTATATATATATATTTTACGTCATTTTACAGCAGATTTATGTGGGTATATTTGATGGGGTATATTGTTTCAGGTTCCCGTGAAAATAAGGTTGTAAGGAAGTGTGGTAATCCGGTTAATACATGAAGTGAAGTAATTCATTGATCATAATGAAGGCGAATAAATATGTTTTTTTAAGCTTTGTTCATTTTTTTAAACCCGCAAATTATAAATTAAACATGATGTTAAAGAATGGGCGTGGGATGCTTTGTGAGTGAGTAATGTCTACGTTGCCGGGTGCATGCTTGAGGAAGTGGAAGAGATACAAAGCTGATGGCGGTTGAAATATTCACCACTGGGCTTGTATTAAGACAGTGACAAACACACTAGGACCATGGTAAACAGGTAAACATGGTAAACTTGCATTGGAAAGAAAAAAATCATCCAATCTGTATACCACTGTTAGGGGTGAGTAACATAACATCAGTAACATCAATAAATAAGATTTCTGTGCGCCCTCTGCTGGTGTATATTGTACAATGTATCCATGAAATGATTTACATCTGGTAAACAAGCGTCACACAACACAATATGTACATTTTCCAAAGGTCGCTTATGCAGCCTAACACTGGCACATATGGCATATGCAGAACAGTTTCAGACAGAATAGTATTCTACTGGTCTTGTAACGGCCCCACGGCCCACAATTTAAAAGGGGTTTTTTGTCTGTTGATCTGTGTAAAATGGTCATCGGATCAAAACACTATAATTGGTAGCAATGTTTAACATAGAAACCGTTAAACTCCACGTTATTTCTTATAAGCAGAGCATGCATCCACTTCCGAAATAAATCTCCACAACCACACTTTAATAATATCACAGATTTTTTTTTTTTTTGGAGAGGGAAAACTTCTAAATTCCTTTACATGGTAGGTGCAGTATTTGACCTGTTTAACCCTTCTGGAATCCTGTAGCTTAGGCTAAGAGACATCTATGGACATGTTTTCAATTATCTTGTTTTTTATTTTAATAATTTGGAGCCCAACGTGAGGCTGTGATGTTTTCAATTATCTTAAGTTCATACTTCTTTGGTTGCACAAATGATGTGGTGGTTGTGGGTTTCAGTTTATGTTTCCTGTTGTGCTCTCTACTCAACCACTAGGTGGTAGCAGAGTTAACGGGATTAACCCTGACCTAGTTGGCAGATAAAGTGAGGAGAGGCTTTTGGTTTGTGGCAGAGCATTTTAGAGCCAAATGTTTACAACTTCTAGCCCAAAATCTTATGTTTTCAGTTATGTTGTCGATAATCTACACAGGCACTAATGCATTTGTTTTTTAAATCCACTCAAGAGAAACGTTTGTCAGGGTTTATTTTACTGCATACATGAATTACTATGGCAACTCCTCACACATCATAAACTAGACTTGTATAATATATTCCTTGAAATAAGCAGCTGTTTGGTCTATGGTTGTGGTTGTTCTTAAACCCTTGTATAACCACTTGCACTTCGGGGGAACATAACTTTTTGGAGAAGAAGTAGTTGAAATGTCTCTGTGTAAAACAGGCAAATAGGAGGCGCTTCTGCACTGGGAGTCTATGTTGATCTCTCTGTGTGGCGTGTGAGAAATGCTGCTGCTATAATTCGACAACTAAAAATATTATAGAAATGATTAACTGATGATACCAGCCATGCAACAGAACATCCACAAAGAACACACATTTTAAACCTATTCAGCTCTGTGATGCAATCACTTTCTCTCCTAATAAACAAGGCAGTTGGCTTTTCTGAATGTACGGTGATGTCATTTTTGGCTGTATCCATTATCTCAGTGAGAGACTGCCACACTATTTGCTAGTCCTAGATTGCAATGTTACTATACTGTTAGATGAATGCTCATCACTTCAGATAGTCTACCACACTGCTGGATCACGCAATTACACCGAATCCATAATGCCAACAGTACTGAGTGTTGAAACAGTTCCTCATCAACTGGGAGTGCAAGCAAGGCTAGGCACTGCACTGCTCACAGTCCATAAGGCAGCTCACAAAGACCACTATTTAAAATCCTGATTTACTGGTTCCTAGAGTGTCACCGACCCTATTTGCACAACGCTACAGGATAACAGATGTGAAGGAAATCTCCTCATCGTCGTTTAGCGGATGAACAAATACGGATGGAGTTGGAGCACGCCCTGAAAATCAACAAACTATCAGCCAGTCTGGCATGGAGGCTTAACACTGCCCTGCAGTATTTTTTGTCTTTGGTTAGAATGTCCTTATATTATTTATACTTCATATCATTGTCTTACATATTGTTTGTATATTGTTAATTTGCAGAACTAAGGCACTTAGTGCTGGCCTCTAGAATAATTAAACCGCTCTTATACTAATTCACTAGCCACCATGCTGTCTCGTTTCGCACTTAAACTGCAAGATCGTAACGTTAGCACATGCATACATTGTTGAGATTTTCCAGATTTAAAGTATTCACCCATGCAGATACTTCCTGCTTATAAGGATGGGTCAAATGCAGAGGACAAATTACCCCACGGGGTCAATAAAATATAATTTAACTTATCCACGCTAAAGCGCATGCGCCAAACGACACTTCGAACATAGCAAATCGATCAATCAAACAAACTTTTATTACAAACTCAGGGTCCAGGTAAAAATAAAAAGACAGAAAGATAAAACAACACACACAATTAATTACATACAAACACAATAAAAGATCAAGGTTTAAAAAAAGCAGAAATATACATCAAAGAGACACAGCTGAGATTGTAAACATTCCCAAATATCAGAAGTATACTTGAGCTCACAGCAGATATTAGATCGAGCTAAATGTAGGCTCACGTTATGTGAGACAAGGGATTTAAG
Source organism: Synaphobranchus kaupii (assembly GCA_029718625.1). Lineage (NCBI taxonomy): Eukaryota > Metazoa > Chordata > Actinopteri > Anguilliformes > Synaphobranchidae > Synaphobranchus > Synaphobranchus kaupii. The sequence goes on from CM056395.1 coordinate 16,160,590, forward strand.
CAGTTCTGTTATCATATGTGGAGAGCCTTGAAATTCTAAAACTACTGCGATGAATTAAACATGCCCGTGGCTTCCTGGTTCTGGCTTTACATCCGTGTGAATGAGCTGCAGGCGTGGACACAGCGCCTACGATGAGATTTTCCAATGAGTTTGCTGTCAGCAACCCCTGAACCCCTGTTTGCAAGTGCCGAAAACTTTAGATCGCAAGGCGGCGTGACAGAGGGGGGCAGTAACCAGAGGGGGGCCGTGACCAGAGGGGGGTTAGCAGAGAGACAGTCCGTGTACAAGAGGGATTCGATCGGGAGAGACTGAGACAGGAGAATCTGCCTGTGGACGGACAGGGGCGCCACGGCTGCTCATTCTGTTCACTGTACCAATCTCACTAGATAGATAGTTACCCTCAAAATGAGATTGAAAGTAGGATTTATTCTTCGCAGTCTAATAGTAATTGGCACCTTTTTAGGTCTGGTTGTGCTTTGGTCTAATCTTTCACCGAAACCGAGCGACGATAACCCTTTCGGGAGAGTGGTAGGTACACGTTTCTCTTGGCTACATTCTGATGTATTTTTTACCCTTGGTTTGTGTTTATTTGAAAATGATCTCGTGTTTGAACATATATATATATATGTATATGATGTGTGTGTCAAATGAGCTTTTTCAGCAGTTAGTTAGCTGGCCAATGTTAGCTGGAAAGCTAGCCAGTGCGGGTCGTTGTCATGGAGATCTCACTGTCTTCTATTGTAGCCGACAAGCTAGCCAGCTACCACTTCAGAAACGGGTCATATAGCTAGCGAGTTAGCAAGCTAACTAGCTACTTTGCTACTGAGAGTGGAAAAGGTGCGATTTGTGCACAATGATGGATGTCGGAGCTGGCTAACCGATGTGCTGTGCACTATCTTGCAGGGAGACCAGCGAATTCACAGTGTCTTCTTTGGTCTTCATCATTCAACCAGGCACGCAAAGCCGGAAGATAGCGTTTATATGTCATACACCGACTGCTGGTCCATGCCATGGCCTCTCATATTGAACTAACTGGATAGCTAGCATGGCCTCATGATAACACAAAATCACAGACAATCAGATGTTATGCACAATTTGCTAAAACAGCAATGCTAGCTAGCTAGCTTTGTCAAAAACCTATGCTGCATGATTGGCTCATCGGTCATGCTTTGCTGCACAAGTATTGCTAAAGCTAAATAAAAATAAGAAATGAAACATAGCTAATGCAGGACAGATGAAGCGCTGGTATTAGTTTGCCTCATTGCTGCTCATGTACAAAGAAAAGGGGATGCGTTGCCTTTGGCAGCTAGCTAGTATGTAGCTGGTTTCAGTGCGTTTTAGCCAAAGCAAATGCTGTCAGGAGTGTCTACAGGGATTAGCACAGTTGCTGATGCAGCAGACAGAAAGAACACATTCATTGAATGCTGTTAAGCCTGTCATGTGTATATTGGCTACGTAACTAACTGCAAACGAAAGTATGTGCACAAAAAGCTTGAATTTTGTTACAGATTTAACTTGTACGTCCTACAAATGCGTTTTATTTTCATTGATTTGATGTTGCTGGTTAGCAGTTGCACCTCAATAAGTTAAGAATTGAGTTGTTCTTTTAGTGTCATAAGTCATAAGACTGTTCTGTCTTTTGTCTATTGAATGTGAATAACCACTGATGTGAATTGTACCTGTATTGAACATTTTGAAGGCTGTATAGTATATTTTAGTCACAACCAAACAAATGTAGGTATGTCCAGGCCTTGAGTAGTTATGCTTTGATTCATTGTGTCTTGAGTTTTAAAAAAAACTTGCAATAAATTGCCTTATATATTATGTGATATTAGTCTATGAAAAGTACGCGTTGGTGGAGGAACTTAAAACCACCATTGTTTTTCCATGTTTCTTCTCCTGCTTACCCCTTATTTTCAGGATGCTAGAGAAGGAGGGTTACCCAATGCTAAGAATGACATTGTGGAGTTGAAGCCAATTGTTCCCTGGCCCCGGGTGGAAGGCGTGGAAGTGGACCTGGAGTCCATCCGTCTGAAGAATGAGGGGAAAAACGGCCCTGAGCAGAACCTCAAGGACGGCGCACAGAACCAGCAGAACGTCATGCAGAAGCAGTACGTCACCTTTAAGCCTCACACCAACGTCTACTCTGACCCGGTCCTGAAGCGCGGCACGCTGGGCAACTTCGAACCCAAGGAGCCCGAACCGCACGGCATCCCCGATGGGCCCGGGGAGGTCGCCAAATCCTTCGTCCTGGGCGCAGAGTACAAAGAGGCCGTCCAGGCCAGCATCAAAGAGTTTGGCTTCAACATGGTGGCCAGTGACATGATCTCCCTGGACCGCAGCATAAGCGATATACGACATGAAGAGTGAGTATTACCGCCCCCGCCCCCCTGCTCCAGGTAGCAGTCTCTGGGCCAACAAAGTGTGGGTTCCTATTCTTATATGGTATACTTCATGTAGTGGTTCCCCCAGGGAAAAAACAAATCCAGGAAACGGCACAATGTTCTGTTGTCATGGTTTTGTACGGGAGTAGTCTTTATAATATGTTTCAATCTAGAACAGTGCGGGAGTTGTGACTGAAAATAATCAATTTCAGTATCGGATACTACAGGACCTGTGACTATGTTTCGGCGTAGTACAGCGGCTATGTTCATGTTTACAATGTCAGCAAGTGCAGGAGTTGTGGCTTGATGAAACTGAAGTTTCCGTTCAGAATAGCGTCCACACAATCATCACCCTGAGTTGGGTATAAAAAGGTACTCAGCCATAAACTATCCAGTGACCAGGTTTGCTTGTTTCTGTGTTTGTATGCAAGTGTCTCAGTGCTGCCAAAGAGACACACCAGGCTACAGTCTCGGAGGGTTTTTGCCTGCTCTGACCCCATTTTGATTTTGTGCTTTATGAGAGACAGATGTTGGATATAGCCAGAGTGACCGTGGGGGATGAGTGCTATCTATGAGCTGACTGGGCACAAAGACCAGAGTACTCAACATGCCTATATTCTTTCTACTGTCATAGAAAACAATGACTTCCAGTTGGCTGTTGTGCCTCTGAAGTTTATAATGTAAATTTTGAGGAGTACCTTTTGAAGAACTTTCACAGCTCTCCTATTTTTGTTTTGTTTTAACCCAGTGCAATTCATTCTGAGTACCTCAATACCTCATTATGAAGGCCTGAATTTTTTTTTTTTTAAGGAGAAACATGGCGGTTTTGTTTTTTCCTGAGGTATTTAAGTCATGTCGTTTCAGGGAAAAATGTTACATTCGCTTTACCTCAGTCATGCAGTCATTCTGAACCAATGAGCTGGTGCCACTTTTCGCATTATCCTGCACATGTGCGTAGAGCCTTGTGGTGACAAAGGGCGGGGTTCCTTTGTGAAAAGGTGTGTCGCCAACCAATCAGCGGGCGAGCGATTGAAAGCAGCGATGGAATCTAGGAGCGGCTTCTTTTTGAAGTGACGCAGCCACCTCTGACTCGCTATGGCTGAGATGGCTGAGACGTAACCAGGCAATTGTAGGATTGACAAGCCTTTCACCGCTGTGATTGGCAGTCTGAACGCAACAGTCTCACGGAGAAAATGAGAGCACACGTTGGCTACTGCTAAATTCCAATGCTTTCAGGTTGTTAACGGTGCTGTGCTTTGCTGTTGTGGCACTCTTACGACTAACTTATGACCTGTATATAGGCAATCTATCCATATATCTTGTCTATAGGTCAGTCTGTTGTTCAATCTTTCTAGCTCTTTCTTTTGTTGCTTTGACATGCTCTGCGCGATCGTTGTTTAACGTTACAAGAAACGTGTTGAATATGGCTGAGCGTTTAGCCTGGATCAGGCAGTAATAGTTTTACGTCAGTCCAGTTTGGCAGGCTTGTGTTTCTCATCTTCAATCTCTTAAATGCAGGTTGTATTTGGGCTCGTCTGCCCTGCACTGGAATGGATGCTGTTAAGCAGGTTATTACATAGCTTTCTTTGCGCAATCCACACAGGAACTTGTGTAGTGACAATCATTTCCTTTACCGCCAAACCGTGTTCCCTGCAGTAATTTTGCTCAAACCATTGAGCTTTTTTCTTTTTTTTGGGGGGTGGGGCGGGGTGATGGGTTCAGGAATTCAAAATATGTCCAGTAAAAACAAAAAAGTGAAAAAGTATTTGAAAATTACCCCAAGCGAAATAATTTTGTCAGATAGGCTAGGCCTACAGATCCTTTCCAAAAAATTAGAATATCATGGAAAAGTTTTTTTTTTTTCCATAATTCCATTCAAAAAGTGAAACTTTCATAGATTATAGATTCATCACACACAAAGTGAAATATTTCTAGCCTTTATTTGTTTAACTATTCATAATTTTGGCTTACAGCTCCAGAAAACCCCCAAAACAGTATTTCAAGAAATTAGAATAGTGTGTCGAAAATCAGCATTTACTTCAGTTATTTCAGAGAATGAATGTTTTAGACTGAGTGTCACACTATCATCTAATTTACTCAAAACACCTGCAAGGTTTATCTCAGTTTGGTTCAGTATGGGGAAGACTGCAGACTTGACAATTGGCCAGAAGACCATCATTGACACCCTCCAGAAGATGGGTAAGCCACAAAAGGTCATCGCTAAGGAGGCTGGCTGTTCACAGAGTGCAGTGTCCAAGCATATCAATAGAAAGTTTAGTGGAAGGGAAAAATGTGGCAGGAGAAGATGCACAAGCAAAAGAGATGACCGTAGGCTTCAGCGAATTGTCAAGCAAAGACAATTCCAAAATTTGGCGGAGATGCAGAGGGAGTGGACTGAGGCTGGAGTCAGTGCTTCAAAAACCACCACGTACAGACGTATCCGGGACATGGGCTACAACTGTCGGATTCCTCGAGTCAAGCCACTCCACTCATTCTCTGAAATAACTGAAGTAAATGCTGATTTTCGACACACTATTCTAATTTCTTGAAATACTGTTTTGGGGGTTTTCTGGAGCTGTAAGCCAAAATTATGAAAAATGAAACGAATAAAGGCTAGAAATATTTCACTTTGTGTGTAATGAATCTATAATCTATGAAAGTTTCACTTTTTGAATGGAATTATGGAAAAAAAAATTAAAAAATCTAATTTTTTGGAAAGGATCTGTATACCAAGCACAGGCCAAGAAAACATCTGTCACATGGCTAATATAGAAGTGAAATATTCCTACTTCTCCTTGTCCGCAGCCGAATAATAAAACATTTAAAGAGCTTCAAGGGCCTTTGCCGTGATTATTTTACGGCCTTCGGAAAGCGAGTGCGTGTTCACAGTAGTGTTTTTAAGCCCTGGTTCATGACCCCGCACTCTGCCTTAACAGGCTTGCTGCGGGGACTTGCAGGAGGTCTGAGAGAGCGCAGGAACCTCATTAAAGTATAACGGCGGTTATAAAACGTGGTTATAAAAATCACTGTGGAATTCCCTGTTTGCAGTTTGGCGATAGATGTATGATCGCTGTGTCCTCTCTCAGCTAATTGAGTTCAGAGACAGGGGGGTGATGTTCCGACCGCGCTCGCCGTGGAGGAAGCGCTGCCACGTTGTACAAAAATTGGACCCAGACTCCGCAGTAGGGAGCAGGGGGACCCTTATATGGTGATTACGTCTGGGCCGGGTCCGGTTCGTCCACTAAGCGCAGTGCCTCAAACTGTCACGGATTGGGAAAAAATGTATTGACTTCTTATTCTGACCGCATATGATACCATTGACTTGCATTGAAAAAGGGGCCTGAAAGTCCTATACTGGAGCCAACCGCACTGGCGCTAATGCCTCTCGCCGCTCTCGGCCCAACCAGGAAGTGAGCTTCAAAAACGAAGCCCGGTTTTGGCCCCTTGGTTTCGACGCAGGCCTGTCATGCCAACACAGGAGTCTGAGCATCTCATTCATTGAGGGCATCTAGACCCATAGAGAGCGCCTGTACAAATCCACCACAAAGGAGGAGATGCAGTCCTGGAGGTTGATCCGCTCGGTTTTCTGTAAAAAAAAACAAAGTAAATAAAAGATTACCACCAGAAACGGCCTTGTCATTGGACAGGACGTGACGTGCATATTTAGCGAAAGCCCGGCGTCACCGAAATGCTGTCTGAGCCATGCGATGGGCCTGTTAAACTGCACTTTTCCCCTCCGTTTCAGATCACCAAAGCGGCGGAGCCATTGAGCAGGCTGGGCCCCTCGGATTAGCTCGAACAGGACTGTCTGTGGTTTATTAAAGCGCCGCTTTTAAATTGTGCCTCCATATGAAGCTCAGAAATGGGGGGGGTGTTAAGAGCCATAATTTCCCATGATGCTCCTTTGTTATTATTATTATTATTATTATTATTATTAAGTGCTCAACCGGAAAAATGACAAGAAAAAAAGTCCCATCAAATTAATAGAAGCACAGTGTCACTTTAGCAGTCGGTTAATCTTGCCTTGTGAAAGTCAGAAAACCGCGTTTCACCATGAGAGCTGTGGCCTGGATTCAGGTAATATTTGTCCTTCGATATCTTTGACGGAGAAATAAGCGCAAAGCCGCGTTTTTCTCCGCGGTCTACAATTACGTTTCTATGATTTCGCTATTCAGCAGATGCCTTGCCTTTTACGCTACAGTAGGCACATTTAACGTGGCTAGAAATCCACCGCTCGAGTGAGAGATCAGAAACGCCTCAGTCAGGTCGGACACGGTTTCATGTGTTCGTGAAGGAAAAAGGCAAACTCTTGTGCGTAATCGCGAGTCAAAGTGAAGGACACGCATCGATTGGACGCAGGCCTGTACGTGCCAGCGTGACAGCGCTCATCCCGGGGTGCAGTCCAACCCCACAGAGTCTCGACACCACTCACGAGCGTCGGGCAGCGATCTGCTTCAGACCAAACGGGGCTAGACACCCCCATGCTACTGGTTTCGGTGCATTTGTCCTTCTTTGTCGCCATAGGGAGGGCGCTTAAAGGTTGTATCAGCGATTTTGGGTGACGTCACTTCTGAAGCGAAATCCCAAACAAACATACTTATGAATAATTATGTTATGTTTTAAAAAATAGTGTTCAAGCATCCAGAATTATAACCACGTTAATAACGTTTGTAAGAAACCAAACCGTTTGTAAATCCGTCAAGATTTCAGCGAGATAAGAGTATTAGCGTTTGTGCAGATCATTGTGATTGGTTGGAATACTGTTTATTTTGGTTTTGAGTGGTTGGTAGTACCATTTGTTTTTGTGTACGATCTCGGAGCATAGGCTACCTACAGAGACGCGGTTTTTTGACGGCCTGCTTATGGGGCGGGCAGCTAGCGGATCGTGAGGAAAAATCAGATGAATGTGATCATTTATGTTTCCACCCAAAATCGCTGATACAACCTTTAAGACAGATGATAGGGACAGAAAGGCTCTTTAAATAATCGGAGCACAAAGAGCTGTGGCCAAGGTTACAGAACGGTAAGTTCTTGATAAACCCCTCCTGTCTCCCACAAATAATGGGTCAGCTTGACCACCTGTGGCCTTGATTTATAATAATATGTCTTATCCTGATGCAGTTCAATGTCCTTCCGAGAGCAGATAAGCAGCCATATAATCAACAGGAATGAATGCCTCCCTCCCTCACAGAATAAGTAGAGGGTGGACTTGCCGCTTCTGGCAGCAGATGTGGGGACTTGGGTCGTCTGCACACAGATGATGCCAGATTTATTTTTTACTTCTTGCAGGTGCCTAATTAAAATTGCACGTAAGACTCCCTGGGCTCTATCTTGGCGATCTTAGCGCTTGGTCTAAACGCATGGCGCAAGTGCATTTAGGGGGTGTCCAAGTCCACTTTTGCTAGTTAGACGGTGTGTTTTTTTGAGCGCTAAGTATGGCGCAAGGTGCAAATGGGCTGAACTTTGTCTCTTCATTAACTATAGGTGTGTCTTGGGCGTAACATGCAGTAAACCAATCAAAATGTCATATCCCATTCCCTTTAAAAGCCTGCTTTTCCACCTTGGCGGATTGCTTATATGATGGCGAAACAGACATGCTTGTGCTTGTGTAGTTAAAGCGTGCAAGCAAGGAATAGGCTATATGGATCAATAGTATGATTAATTATGACACGTTTTCATGTACACAATAATAATCTTTAACATTAGGGTTTAACACCGGCACGGGTTGCCGGTAATTCTCGACAGTGCTGTTATTTTAGAAAATATATGCGGTTTAATTTAGTTAAAAAGCACCTGCAACCGCTGAGAATAAGCTTAACAGAATTTGGCTTCCATCTCACCTTAGAAAACGCCAAATTAGCCTGCTTGTTCGTTTGATTATACAATGAAGCATTGTCAAACATCAATTCCATGTTCTCACAGCAGTCAGATCACAGAGAATGCATTTCAGCTAGCGAAGTTCAAGCTTCATCCGAAATTCATATTACGTTCTCATAATAACATAATTAGCGTTATTTTGGCTTAATGATGACACTAAATACACTAAAGCTGTCAGGTTGGGAACCCATAGGTTCACGCATACTTCACTTGTTTTATAATGTCCTGCTTATGGAAATAATGTGTTTTTACTGCTTTAAAACAAGCCCATTTCTCCGGGATTGCAGAGACAACTTGCATCTATTGCGGGAGAGAATCTATTTATTTTTGGGAAAAATATTAATACCTATTTCACAATTTGATCTGGATATCTTGTATGCATGCTTGTGTGCGCCCCTGTGTGTAACAGACAGGAGGGTGTACGCGCGTTGTGCACATGCCTATGTAGACGCACTTATATGCACTGTTAAAATAACATAGAAGTAACTGTGACATGACATGATCCTGGCCACACCTCATCTTAAGACCAACCCGTCCAGTTGACTTGCTATGGGCGCAAGATCACTCGGTCGTTAGCACAACTAGCATTAAATATTGGAGCCACCGTCACAAGAAAAAAGAACAAAAAAAGTAGTAAGTGACAGACCAGAAAAACTCAGCACAGTAGCCACAAAGCCATAATTAACAGCGGCCCACACAATACCACAATGTACAATGTAGTGCACCTGAAAAGGGCATAGAAGTGTCCCCCTCCAGTTGACCTTTGTGTGAAGCTGCGTTGTGATAAGTTGCGGAGCTTCCCTTGCCACAACTTGCCACAAGTTTTCTAGAAGCTCATATTTTCACATGCAAATTAGCTTTGTGGAAAATTGCCTGTGAACTTCTGGCACCCAATTCCAGCAAACTTGTGCTGAACACTATTGTTTGCTGCAAATTTGCTGAAATGACTGTGATTGTGACATTTTGTGGCCATCTTCTGGTCAACTGGCAACAGTTCAACTGCCATGGTTAGCAGAAGTTCACCACTAACTGGCAACATTTTCTGGCAAACGATTTAATTTGCGTCAAATGCGCCACATATTAGCAACATAAGTTTGCCGCAAAGTATCCAGTTTTGTTGGGGTTGGCAACGCGTGCTATGGAGTCGAGTAAGTGCTTGTCTGCACTCTCCCGAATCGATAGCCGAGGGTCCAGTTTTGAGGTTTGATATACAGTTGGGCATTCCAAAAAAAATTTATAAAAAAGGAAGTGGGGTCTGTGATTTAGTAAACTCGTGGAAGGGTCCGTACCTTTGCGTGCCACGGACCCGTACCGTCAGCGTCAGAGGGAGCAGGAGTCTTGTGTGGCGCGTCGGCTTTCAGCCAGGCTGCCGAACAAAGGCCACCTCTGTTGGGCAGAGTCAGCGCTACGCACTTTTTTTTTTTTTACAAAACTGACATTAGCTAGGATGCGATGCGGCTGATGTGCTTTTTGCAGTGAACACGGCAGAAAGGGCCCGGCGCGTGACACCGGATCACTACGGAGGCCGTGCTAACGCTCACGCTCATCGTCTGCCCGTGACCCTGCAGGAGGATAACGTGGAGTAAAGTGGGCTTGCTGACAGAAGGTCGCAGATTAGAATGACCAAAACTCTCTGCAATGCGCTTTATCTGAACTGTTAGCAAGTTTCCTGTTGCATAAATGCTTATGTGAAAAAAGTATGACTAAGCTCCTGCCATTCCATTAAAACGTGTGTTATTTAATATCTTATCTTACATGAGCCCATTGCAGTCTAGCGCTGTGGTAATGTAAATAGATATTAGATTAGCTAGGTATGCATGATATGTCTGAAACAGAGTCATTGTGTGAAGTTGACTGGACAGATTCTTGGCCAGGAGCAAAGGAGGTTGTTTTTGTAATCGTGGTGATGTCCAAAATATGAGGTGAAGTATTCTAAATGGAGGCACGGGCCATTTTGTATTCAGGGGGTGGGCCAGGGGTGTTGTACACATTCCATGTAAGGGAATTTAGACTCTGGGGCCTTTTTTTGTGTTTGTATATATGTTTGTGTTCTCTGTGAAACCCTGCTCTTGCTATTTCCATAAGCTGCAGGTCAGGCTCATTCAGCAAGACTGGGATCAGATTCAACCATTTGCCACTTCCTCTGTGTGGTACTGTTTTTTTACAGTGCACATATTTGTTTATATACATATATAAATCTCTTCCGTTTCCGTCTCATCACAATAATGAATCGCTTCAGTTGTCTCAAATGCACTACGTCTCTGATTATGTCTTGTGCAAATACCTTTCCCGCTGCAGATAGGCAACCGTTTAGGAAGGAAACGCTCTTCCGCTCAGATGAAACCTCAGTTTCACTATCGCCCTTGTGATTTCCCAAATGCACAAAAAGGCGCTAATGCAAATTGCTGCCAGTTCTTTAATGAATCTATCTATATGGTAATATAATAGGTAGTCAGGACATTGCATCTAATGTCGGCAACCAAATAACCAAAGGAGACGAGGATCAGATGACCTATAATTTTGCACAAAGTAGCTTAGATTGTCGTGCCTATTAAACCATTGCCTGCGATATTAGGTATGCCCAGCAGATGGCACTGTGGGTTCAGTTTCTGCACGGCTGATGATGCCCGCCCGGTGTACATTTTTGGGAAAATGTCCAGTTTCTTTCACGTTAGGCTTAAGGTCAAAAATGACATCTGTGTTCCAGAACTCAACACATTAAAACTCCAGATTAAAGCTATCCATCTTAAACTGGTGTGGATTAATGTTCTGGCCTATGATAAGTTTACAAAGTAATGTTTTTGTTTTGCGTCGTAGTCCTCCGTGTGAGAGCAAGGCAGCGAGTCCTCCCTTTAAACACGCAGCTATGAATGTAAGAAGTGAGGGGTCAGGATTAAGTGGTTTCCACAGAGGGCCTGAAGGGTCCGAAACTCAGGACGCAAACGGCTCTAATGAGGCACTCCACCAGTTCCATTACAAGGGCTAAGAGACAGCTGCTGGTCTGACGTTTGAGCTCTGCATTTTAAAAGCATGGCTGCGATGCATATGAACGGGTCTGGGAAGTGTAACTCTTTAAGTGCTCAAAGGGTAGGCTTTTAGCTTTTAGCACTTTGAGGAGGGCACGGCAGGACTATGTAACCGTCTAACTTGGAGATGAACTTTCAACAATAATAATAATAAATACATTTGAAGACCAGTTTGTACTTTTTCCAAGTGCCAAGGAGAAGTAAATTTCTTTCCACACAATATTAGAAATATTGGAAGTTTGAGTATTATATATGGTATAAGTCTATACCATAAATCCCAACAGCTATGTTTTCACCGAATGCACGTGAGCAGTGTACACGTACTGGATGAAAACGGGTGGTCAGAAATACAGAAAATGAAAACATGACTAAATACATAAAACATTTAACGATAATATGGTAACCTGTGGATGAAAGCATTTTCCCTCCGTGTGTGTGTGTGTGTGTGTGTGTGTGTGAGCAGCGTGAGGCCGCTGAACGGGATCCTGACTGCAGGAATGTAGCAAGTCTCCATTAAGATTCCAGCGAGCGGCATTATTCAGAGCCCCGTTTGAGGTGGGGAGACAGCTGACCTCGCTCTCTCAGACCGTTCCCACCTTTAATTCTGACACGAACGGACTCGCACAATAGGGCTGCGCAGTTAATCAACTTTTAATCGTGGTTACAAATTTTGGCTTTCCACGATTACTAAACAAGAATAAATCGAGAACATAAGAATTTTGGACACACAGTCTATTTACAAATGCAAACTCTCACTTTACTGGACTTTCTCCGGTGTTCTATATCAAATCAAGCACTCCTATTTTACCTTCCTCACAGTAGAGGGTTAGGGTTAGAAAATATGAAAATATAAGCATTATTCTGTTCATTCAGTATGTTAAAGCGCAATAAAATTATTGTATTCCGAAAACTAATGAATAATCGTGATCTCAATATTGACTAAAATAATCGTGATTATAATTATTTTTGCCATAATTGTGCAGCCCTAACACACACTCAGGCGCATGCACATGCCTCAGCGGACTGCGCTTGAGGATCTATCCTGTGCAGGTCCCACACCGGTTCCCTGATTCCGATCACGTCTGGATGGGTTAATGGCATGATATTGGCCCATCCGGGTAACGTTGAGATTAGTGAATCTGCAGGGTTTCTGAGTTCAGGTCGGCTCCATAGGGTCACCAGCACGTTGCCTGGTGACTGGATCTAAACAGAAATTCTTACAATGGCTTTGTTGTCAGAGAAAGCACAAACGGATCATGATCACACCATTAAAAACTTTTAAAAGGCCACGTATACTGACGATCAGTCACACTGGGGATTTTCGGGATTTACTTCTGAAATGCGCCTTACCGTCACACGTCATGCAGATGTAAAGTGATCGGTTTAGATGAATCCAGTACAATCTACTATTGTAGAAAAAAAAAAAAGAAAGAAAAAAATTCCATGGGAGATTTACTCAGATAGGGAAAAGTCACATTGATAGGAAAGTTTATAAAACCAGCAACATAGCCTTGATGAAGCTAGCCCTTCTTGTTTTTGCCATTACTGTTTGCGTTTAAAACCTGTTGAACGCCCTTGTGTACTTATTTCTGTAAGCTCCTCTGAAAGAGAGCTGTAGCCTGGCTTTAAGGATATAAGCACACTGTTAGTGTCCTTTCCCTGACAGCATGGCTGCTTAATCGGTTTGTAATCGGATCCCTGCAGTCCGTTTAAATAAGGCAGCTGAGGTTGGCTCCAGTATTCGTCTTGATTCATACAAGCCCAGTTACTCTGCAGCTGAGCACAACGGTGGATGTAAAAAATAAAAAAAAGACGCACTTTTCTGTCGGTCCTTAACCTCCTTTGATTTCTTTTTATCAGTGCCGTGCAGGTGCACTGGTGTTGGCTGACACGCAGTGGTGGAAAGTACAGGGGTCGGAAAGCAAAAGTCCTGCCATGTTTTTCTTCTGCCGATGGAACTCAGCCAGCTGATTTCACAAATTAGTTCTACCTCCTGGCTGTAGAATTGCGCTAATTAGCAAATCCAAGTGATTGGAGCAAAATACTGGGGAGGACTTTTACTATCTGAACCTGGACTTTTCATCTCTGCTGACATGGGAGGCTGAGTGAACGAGTCATGCGCCTGATTTGAAGATCAGCATCTTCACATTTTCCAAAAAAAGTCTGGATCCCAATGAAAAGCGTATGGGGCATATCTGAGTCCGCTACACGTTTTTAGTCAGCCATTAGGCTAAATGTAGTCAAGGCATTGCCATTGTAGCCTTGAGCTTCAGTAAATATCCAGCTGCATAAATGGACTGTATGTAAACAGAATGCAAGCTGGGTAAGTCTCTCTGGATAAGAACGTCCGCTAAAATAAACACCTAAAATGTAATTTAATCATTCTATATGCAGTAAGGGGGTCACGTTGGACACATGTGGTGTTTAACATTAGAAAATGAATTCAACTAAATGGTACTTTAGAAATAATTTGTAATGAAACCGAAGATTGTTTTGCACGCTGACTAGCTTATGGACTGAATGCGCAACAGGTTTGGGGAAAACTGGTGCCAAAATGCGATCTGGCCCTGAAACGGACGCAATATTTCACAGATGAAATGATGCGCGCTCTTTTAATTGCACTGTAATGCGACTGGTAGATTCCAGCTTGGCTAATTGAAACTCGGCCCTTGCTGCAGAGCGACTGTCCTTCCCGCTGACGAGTCTGTTAGCGCCGCGCACTCTCGCTACCGCCCACGCTGCCGGTGTTGTGCCGTATTATGCACCCCTGCCGTGGATTGCACCCCCTCGCGGGAGCGCGCGCGCTTACGTCATTCGGTTTGAAAAGTAGACGAATTCGCTTCGTTTCATTATCGCACCAAGATAATATGAAGGAAATATTCATATTATTGTACCCTAATGCTTTGTGAAGGATATCCTTGTTTTAAAGAGGGTAAACAACCTTCGATTTGATATAATTTGAACTTAAAACACGTAATTGATAACGTGTAGGCTAATAGCTATTAGACGGAAATCCAGTTTCCTTATTCCACGATCGCGAATTCTGTGGTAATATAGCCCAGCTGTAATTACAAAATGAGCTGGAATTTTACTGGGGTTAGCCTGTATGTAGCTACTCGTAGCTGGGGAAATAACAGCTTCCTTATCCAGGAGATCCACTGTTATCAGTGCATATGCCATATATGCAAGTCAAATAGCTAAACTATTCTTGTAATGGATACTTGGCAGTACCCCAATGATCACCGTAAAGTATTTGTTGATGAATTTATTTAATAAAAAAGTATGTGTATATTATTATATGTGTACATGTGTATTATTATTATTATATTAAATGAGTTAATAAAAATGTATCCCCTATCTATCATTGACAATTGCAGGCTTAGACCCACCAAACACACAGGTAACATTTCCCCAAATGTATGCTGTGTGCAGTATGTCATGCTGGAGCCAAAAAGCTGCTGCATGTCCTGACAGGGCTGCTTTTCCAGTTGCCTGAAATCTGCTTGCCGTGAAATGCACCCCCTTCCTAACTTTGGCTAAGAAGATCTCACATCCAGGAAACACACAGTGGTAACTCATATTGGCTCCATATGTATGCCCTAAAAAGCATTTGATGCTGGGGTCACCAGAAAAATAATTACAAGGGGGTGCATATTCCGGCAGGGCTGGATTTCCGCTTGCCGTGAAATGCACCCCCTTCCTAACTTTGGCTAGGACGAACTCGCATCCATGAAACTCAC
This sequence comes from Synaphobranchus kaupii, assembly GCA_029718625.1. Classification (NCBI taxonomy): domain Eukaryota; kingdom Metazoa; phylum Chordata; class Actinopteri; order Anguilliformes; family Synaphobranchidae; genus Synaphobranchus; species Synaphobranchus kaupii. Next base: position 16,175,617 of record CM056395.1, read on the forward strand.
AAGGGTAAGTCATATTGGCTCCATATGTATGCCTTAAAAAGCATTAGATGCTAGGGTCACCAGAAAAATAATTACAGGGGGGTGCATATTCCGGCAGGGCTGTATTTCTGCTTGCCGTGAAATGCACCCCCTTGTAATAATTTTTCTGGTGACCCCAACATAAAATGCTTTTTAAGGCATACATATGGAGCCAATATGAGTTACCCCTATGAGTTTCATGGATGTGACATCTTCCTAGCCAACGTTAGGAAGGGGGTGCATTTCACGGCAAGCGGAAATTCAGCCCTGCCGGAATATGCACCCCCTTGTAATTATGTTCCTGGTGACCCCAGCATCAAATGCTTTTTAGAGCATACATATAGAGCCAATATGAGTTACCACTGTGAGTTTCATGGATGTGAGATCTTCCTAGCCAAAGTTAGGAAGTGGGTGCATTTCACAGCAAGCGGAAATCCAGCCCTGCCGGAATATGCACCCCCTTGTAATTATTTTTCTGGTGACCCCAGCATCAAATGCTTTTTAGGGCATACATATGGAGCCAATATGAGTTACCCCTGTGAGTTTCATAGATGTGACATCTTCCTACCCAAAGTTAGTTGGGGGTGCATTTCACGGCAAGCGGAAATCCAGCCCTGCCGGAATATGCACCCCCTTGTAATCATTTTTCTGGTGACCCCAACATCAAATGCTTTTTAGGGCATACATATGGAGCCAATATGAGTTACCCCTGTGAGTTTCATGGATGTGACATCTTCCTAGCCAAAGTTAGGAAGGGGGTGCATTTCACGGCAAGCGGAAATCCAGCCCTGCCGGAATATGCACCCCCTTGTAATTATTTTTCTGGTGACCCCAGCATTAAATGCTTTTTAGGGCATACATATGGAGCCAATATGAGTTACCACTGTGAGTTTCATGGATGTGAGATCTTCTTAGCCGAAGTTAGGAAGGGGGTGCATTTCACGGCAAGCAGATTTCAGGCAACTGGAAAAGCAGCCCTGCCAGGACATGCAGCAGCTTTTTGGCTCCAGCATGACATACTGCACACAGCATACATTTGGGGAAAAGTATATGTCACATGTGTGTTTGGTGGGTCTAAGCCTGCAATTGTCAATGATAGATAGGGGATACATTTTTATTAACTAATTTAATACATTTAATATACACATACTTTTTTATTAAATAAATTCATCAACAAATACTTTACGGTGATCATTGGGGTACTGCCAAGTATCCATTACAAGAATAGTTTAGCTATTTGACTTGCATATATGGCATATGCACTGATAACAGTGGATCTCCTGGATAAGGAAGCTGTTATTTCCCCAGCTACGAGTAGCTACATACAGGCTAACCCCAGTAAAATTCCAGCTCATTTTGTAATTACAGCTGGGCTATATTACCACAGAATTCGCGATCGTGCAATAAGGAAACTGGATTTCCGTCTTATAGCTATTAACCTACACGTCATCAATTACGTGTTTTAAGTTCAAATTATATCAAATCGAAGGTTGTTTACCCTCTTTAAAACAAGGATATCCTTCACAAAGCATTACGGTACAATAATATGAATATTTCCTTCATATTATCTTGGTGCGATAATGAAACGAAGCGAATTCGGCTACTTTTCAAACCGAATGACGTAAGCGCGCGCGCTCCCGCGAGGGGGTGCAATCCACGGCAGGGGTGCATAATACGGCACAACACCGGCACGCCGCGCGGAGCCTTCACTCGCCTCCTTAAAGCTCCAGTCAAAACAGTCACTGCGCACGTCCCGAGCGCTTTCCTCCTCCGTCATTCCCGACGCCGAATGACAGGCTGTTCTGTGGGCAAAGTGTTACAGTTCCGCCTCAGGTCTGCGTAAAAACATGCCATTACGTCGATTGCTTTCAGTATGTTGTCTTTCAATTATCATTAATTTAGGCCTGACAGCCTAGAATTATTCTGCTCTCCTTTCTCTTTCTCCGGAGGAGCCTGCCTCCGAAAATGGCTGTCTTTGATCCGAGCGTACCGCTTTCTAATGCTAGGTTAAAGCCCATTACTGTTATCGGGGTAAGAGCACGGGCTGCAGGCCATTCCAAGCTCAAGTAAAAACACATCATTCTGAAAATACAATAACATCGCACGAACGTTCAGCTTATTAAAGGTTATTGTGTGACCCTGTACTTAAATTAAGTGAATGAGTGAAACGGTGGCTGGAGAGGGAGGTTTAATGAAAGTTGAACCTGTAAATACTGAGGTTGTGCACGTTTCAACAAACACTCCACTGTGTGGGTCTGGAGTCTTTCAGCAGTGAATGCCCTCTCTGGGGAAAGAAAGCCTCCATGTTTTTTCCTTGTGCTTTTTGGCACTGAGACCTGTTTATAAAAAGGGGCGCAAACTGAGCAAGCGAAAGTGAAAATCCTTTTGGAAAGGATTAGTAACGGGGGTTGGTGTCTGTCAGAATATTTCTCTAATTAGTGCAGATAACAGGGTGTGTGTGTGTGTGTGTGGGTGTTCGGGGAAGGTGTGTTATCAGGTATCTCGCGGCTCGGAGGCGCTTGCTCTTTGCTCGACTCGAGGATAACACGCTGGAACAGGACCTGCCTTGCTCCGCCGCTGAGGAGCAGGCTCTTAAAAAGTGCCGTTTCATCCACTGTAATGTAATATGCGGGGCTGGATGACCGAGTGCGGTATGCGCACGGCATTGTGGGATTGATCTCTGTAAACATGGCCGCCGTGGCATGGAGCAAAGGCTGGGCTCTAACCGGAACTGTCACATCGGCTGTTATTATTTATTCAGAGCACATCATGTGACGCAAGTACATTCCAGGTACAGTGGCACTGCTCTGATAGGTGCATAACTTATATAGTGCTTTGAGGTTCACCAAGAGGGAAAACAAGGAAAAATAAACTGATGCTCACAGCACTGGGATGACCGGTCAGTCCTGGTTTTTAGGACTAATTATAATTCAGCAAATCTATAACTGTGCAGTTCTTTTTTGTTTGCTGAGAAGATGTTCTTATCCAGAGGGCCTTATACACGTTACAGTTTTATATATTAGGCATTTATACAGCCGGATGTTCGCTGAAGTGGTCCAGGCTATGTGCCTTGGTACCGAGGTACAGTGGCAGTGAGGATTTGAACCTGCAATTTCTGAGCAGTATCAAAGCCGAGGTCCTTAACTGTTGTTGTACTACAGTACACCCTAGGGCTGTGCCCGAATCAGAGCCCTATCTACTGCGTTCTGTGTACTCTGTACTAGCATACTGCGTACTGCTTACTGCATACTGTTTAGTGAAACTCGGAAATAAGTATATCATTCAGGGATTTAAAGTACACTACATTTAGAGAACATTTCGCCTGCTGAACAACTTTCTCATCCAGGGTACTGTACTCAACTAGCATAATCAACAGTATAGAAGAGCATTGATTCAGACAGCCTAGGCTCCTGAGTCTGTGGGGGATGGTGAGAGGGGTGTGCTTAGAGGGGTCCATTAAATCAGGGAGGGCGGGGCTGTGAGCTGAACCCATTCCTCGCCGGAATCCCCGCTCCCATTAACGACGCCCCCCCCCCATCGGTGCCGCCCCCCCCGCAGGTGCAAGTTCTGGCATTACAACGAGAACCTGCTCACCGGCAGCGTGATCATCGTCTTCCACAACGAGGGCTGGTCCACGCTGATGAGGACCGTGCACAGCGTCATCAAGAGGACGCCCAGAAGGTACCTCGCCGAGATCGTGCTGATCGACGACTTCAGCAACAAAGGTGAGGCGTGGGCGTGGCCGGCGCCTGTTTCTTGGTTCAGTGCTGCTTCAGTGTTCTTGGAGGGTCACCTAACACAGTCAACCTTACTCAATGATCAAGGGGAAGGGGGGTTAGAAACAAAGCCTGGTGACGACGGCACCACTAGGGTGTGAGACGGGAGTTAGCCGGCATACCTAGGTGACAGTAACCATTTGGCTCCCTCCCACACCACATACAATGTCCATTTGTTTGCCTGTCACCCAATCAGGGACAGGAACCTGCATTTTATTTCAGGTTTGGGGTATAAAGCTTGTGCCCCACATAACACTATTTTGTGATTGAACTGCCTTGCTATTACCCGGTATCTTGTATACTGTAATGAAGACTATTTGTAATTAGATTGCTGTTGACCTAAACTTTGGAACTACGAGTTTTACTTTACAAAGGACCGAATTCCTACAATCTCCAGTTTTAAAGTTGCCGTGTCACTTGTTAGAGTCAAGTGGCAGGGCCCGCACACCGAATGTTAATCAAATGCATTTATATACAGCAAGATTCATACGTGGAACCACCCGAGAGCGAATCAAGCTGTTGACTTCCTGTAGAAGCTGAGTGCATAAGCAATATTTCTGTTTAGGTGAAACTGAAAATTAACAGTTAAGTCGGGCTGGGCGATATACCGGGATGATGATTTTCGAATGCATTAATGGCCTTCGCCTTCGACTTGTACTCGTTCGGGCAGTTTTGCATACTACCGGGTAGGAGAGTAGTGGTGGTGGGGGAGTAGAGGAAAGGAAGTGGGGAGTGAAGAATATTGGGATGCAGCCTGGGTATAATTAAACACCGCATGGTGGTGACGGCCGTTATTGCGATAATTATCGTTGCAGTATATCGGCCAGCCCTATAGTTATGGTTAAATTGGACATTTAAAGACCCGTTCGGAAGAACTTTGCGGTGGGCCGGCCGTAGTGTCGGCACGTTTCTCAGCCTTGCCGTGGAGAGAAGGCAGGGGTGGGTGAAGAAGGAGGTCACTGCCTCCGGACCTCCCCTCGGCTCGCATCGGCTAAAGGGCGGAGCGGTAGCTTGTCTGAAACGCGAGCCAGACTCGGGGGCACGTGAGAAAGGCTCGGCATTGTGGGGGAAAAACAAAAAACCCTGAGCGAGCGGTAACCGAATCGGAAGAGCACAATGCCGCCGTAACCCGGCTGCTTTAGCCATGGACCCTGAGCTCCGTATCGATGTCATTCGGCGGCGCTGGGATGGCTTTTCTCGCGCCTCGCAGGGGCTCTCTCTCCGCGCGCGGGGAGCCGCTTGCGTCCGTTTGTAAGCCGCGAGATTACCTGACGTGACTCTGTGACTCTGACAGTCCGTCTCCGACGTCCGCGGCTCTTAAGTCTTCACTAGGGCTCGGCCATGATTCCAAAACGTCTGCGCGGTGTGATCGCAAAGGTTTAGGATGCGATTGAAAAGGTGTGCGGACGACATGGACTTGCTGGTGCAAAAGCTATCTTGATACACTGGAGTTACAGTGGAAAGAACTTCCGTAAGTTGCTTATCCTGAGCAACTTATTACAGAAGTGCTTTCCACTTCCAGTCTAATTCCAGTGTAACAAGATAGCTTTGCGTCAGCGTTTTTACCAAATAAATAAATAACGCTCTTGGCAAATAACTACAGCCCACACAATAGCCTAAGCTTTTGTTAAGGGTCAGGGAAGGGTCAGAGAGGTAGTTTTTGGGAAGTTTAGATTTGTTTGAGGGTAAGCGCTCTCTGAAGTGACGGGTCTTGATCGCTGTGAGCCCCCCCCCCCCCTCTGAAATGTGCCGTTCCGTATGGGCGGGGTCTGCCCCTACAGCGCACCTGAAGGAGAGGCTGGAGGACTACATCAAGCAGTGGAACGGCCTGGTCAAGCTGTTCCGCAACGAGAGGCGGGAGGGCCTGATCCAGGCCCGGAGCATCGGGGCCCACAAAGCCACCGTGGGCCAGGTAGGACCCCCAACTCCCCTCCCCCGTGCGCATGTGCATGCGCAGTGAGTGTTGTGTGTATACGTGCATTTGGGCGCTTGTGCTTGTGAGCGTAGGCAAATGTCCCGTAGGGAGGATGTGCCTAGTTGTCCTGTGTTGTTAAATGTAATTTTATCGTTGCACTTTCCACAGGTTTTAATTTACCTGGATGCCCACTGTGAGGTGGCAGTGAATTGGTACCCCCCTCTGGTTGCCCCCATATCCAAGGACAGGTAGTACAACCCGCAAAGCACACGTCACCTTATCTGTAGTGTTCTGAGTGAGAGTAGTCCTGTAGTGGGTAATGGCAATGAAATCATCAATTTCTCCCTTCAGCGATAACAGTGTAAATAAGTCATAATTCAGCCACAGCAAGGAGTGGACCTTAGTCAAGTATAGCGGTTGCACTGTGGTGACGCCGATGTTGAAATGGCCTGTCTGTTTTGCAGGGCGGCCCGGAGACGACTTTAATGTTTCTTTGTGATGTTGTGTCTCATTAATGTTCCAGAACCGTATGCACGGTTCCTTTAATAGATTACATAGACGGCAATGATTATACCATAGAGCCGCAGCAAGGTGGGGACGAAGACGGGTTGGCCAGAGGCGCCTGGGACTGGAGTTTGTTGTGGAAAAGGATCCCGTTAAGCGGCCTGGAGAAGGCTAAGCGAAAGCATATGAGCGAGCCCTATCGGTAAAGCCTCTTGCCTGGTCCGCTCCTAAGCTCTCCCTCTCTCTCTCTCTCTCTCTCTCTCCTTTTTGTTTTTTTTATCTCATCCGTTCATCACCATCGTTTGCCTGTCGTGCGCCGCGATGCATGGATCACGACCGATCGCACTCGACACCCCACTCCCTACCTCCATCATCCAACATCCATCATCCAACATCCATCATCCATCATCCATCATCCATCATCCATCCACCGACGCACAACCCACCCCCCACACCCATTCTCCCGTCCCCGTCAACCTGCCCGCTAACCGCCCCCCACCCAGGACCGCGTGCACGGTCCCCCTGATCGATTCCATTAGCGGTCAGACTTACAACATTGAGGCGCAGGGGGGAGGGGACGAGGACGGTTACGCGAGAGGAGCGTGGGACTGGAGCATGCTATGGAAGCGCGTCCCTCTGGCTAGCCGGGAGAAGCAGAAGAGATTAACTAAAACCGAGCCATATCGGTAATTCACAAAACGACGGCATCGGATACCGTATATGACTGAATATACAGTATTACGGATGCCAGCTCGCATGGCCCCTTTAACGGGCTGGGTGAAAGGCGCTTCTCTACGGGGCGTTTGTTTGGTACTAAGCTGCATGAGAACGCGTATTAACAGGTCCCCTGCGCAATACGAGGCCCTTGCTTTCTGGGTGTTAACGATGTGCCAGAACCTTATCCATGTCATGCTGTCTCAAATGGGTGCTTGTGTAACGACTTGCGTTGCTTTACGCCACTAATTCAGAGCTGATCACTAACAGTACCGCAAATCCCACCAATGAATATTCTATCCGTTTCTGTCGATTGCTTTTGGAAATCTAAGGAACTGTAGATATCAGAGTTGGGGTCAATGCCATTTCAATTCAGTCATTTGTGGAAGTTAATTTAAATGAATTAAAGGAAATTAAATTGCAACTGATTTCATGAATGGCTGACCCCAACCATGATGGATAATAATTTACGGGATACATTTGGTGTTTTCTCCACCTTATATTTAAAGACACTATGACTTCTGAACTTGATCAATCTTTTGTTTATAATAATCTCTTCTGGCTATGCATATATTGGCATACATACATGCTAAGTGAGTATCTGACCCTCTGGACCATTCAGATTGAATGTATCTGCAAAATGAAGAGTGTATGTATGTACAGTATATACCTCTGCGGAGTTTTTAAGTAATATTTATCTTGGTGATAAACAGTGTCATTGTAGCCACCCTAGACAGTGGCAATAAAACACATATTCTTCACGTTTCTTTCCATATCTCCGCTTCATTTTTCCACCCATTTTGCCTTTGAAGTGTCTGTCGCACTTTCCCATACTGCAGTTAAACATACATTGGAGGTGTCATGCTTGCGGCCTTGTGCGCTGTTAGGCGCTGGCTTATCTGGTTCGACGGGTCTGACTGCTCTTTGTCTCTCTCAGATCTCCTGCTATGGCCGGAGGGCTTTTTGCTATTGAGCGAGATTTCTTCTTCGAGCTAGGGCTGTACGACCCAGGCCTTCAGATCTGGGGCGGAGAGAACTTTGAGATATCCTACAAGGTAAACGGGGCACTTTTGACTTTTTTTTCCCCAAACCTGACAACCACGATAGCAGTTCTTGACTGCACCGTTTATATGGACGCGTATTTTCTTTTAGCAGTGGAAGCAAAGCCGAATGTGCTAGCCAATGTCTCACGAGCATATATCGCAGAATATGCATAATTTATGTTTACTTTTGAACAAGGAACAGCCTACTTTGCAAGTTTTTCTCCCCGGTTAGAACAGGAACTCCACATCGCAGTCAATACAAACTGACCTTATGCATTTGAAAAAGCCAACAGAGCATGTAATTACTATGCTAATAAGGCAATTATGTTTTTTTTTTGTTACTAAGCCGTCCTTTAGTGGGTATTAGGCTCTTGGCTCTTTTCCAAAACTGAAATGTTTGAAAGGGAAAGGAGCAAATTAGTGCTGTTATTCCCCAAACATTTTTTATTTTCAAAATCAAAGTTTAACAGGTTTACATCAAAATTGACAATATAAAGGCAGCCCACCCCACATAAAAGTACTAGCCAGTATAAGTACCTGCTTCATACATAGCCCCCTCCCGAAATAGAAAAGAATAATATTAATCATCATAAAAATAATAATATTAGTAAACAGCATGACAAATAGAATAAAAATTTAAAATAAATAACAAAATTTTAAATAAATAAATAATAATAAATAATTGTTTACAATCAAAATAGATAAATGAATACAAATTAAACTAATTATGCAGTATGTTCAGTCATCCAGTCCACAGTATTATAAGGTGGTAACATGGGCATTTTAACATGAGTACATTTCACAGAGGGCTAGGTAAAGCCCTCTTCCATTTTGCTGGGTACTGGCCGTTCTGGAGAGTTCCCCTAAGTTCTAATGGTAGGCAATCTAAGACAGGTTCCCAAATCTTAAAAAAGAAACTTTCATTATCTTTATGCAAAGAGCTTATTCTTTCATGAGGCAGGACATTGAAAATCTCCCTGTACCAGATTGTTACGTTTCGAGGCTTGTCCTTAATCCAGTTCAACAAGTATACGTTTACGAGCAAGGAGAAGTAATCTGTCCAGCAGTTTCTATTGTATGTGAGGTAGTGCAACGTCCTTAGAGGGTGAGCCTAGGATAAATAGACCAGGATCTTTCCTTATTGTGGTCGTAAAGATACCACTCAGCTCCTGAGCAATGTGGCTCCAGTATCTACTAATTAATCTACACTCCCAAAAATAGTGAAAATGAGTCCCGAGGTCTGTTTTAAACTTATTGCAAATGGGAGAAATAAGAGGCGATATTCTGTGAATATTGACCAGAGCCACCAAATGTCATTTTTGAAACTGTCGGTAAGCAGTGAAACTGAAATGTGTATAACTGAAAAACATTTTGGATGTTAGTGTAACGCATCTGCTGATTATGTCCTCCCCAGATTTGGCAGTGTGGGGGCAAGCTACTGTTTGTGCCGTGCTCCCGGATAGGACACATCTACCGCCTACAGGGCTGGCAGGGGAACCCACCCCCCGCCCACGTCGGTGCCTCGCCCACCCTGAAGGTCAGTCCGCCACTTAACTTGTTTTATCTATTTATTTATTTATTTAATTCCAGCCTGTATATTTTCAGAGAAGGGCCAATTAAAATGTTTTCCTTCCTCGGTTGCTCCTCCTCACATACTTGGCTGAATTACTATTTGGACTAGTGCACTTTTACTTATTTTACAATTGGCAAAAGGACAAGTAGGTTTTAGCGGCTAAAATAAATAGGTTGTTTCATAGTATGTTTGGGGGCAGCAGTGCGGCATTGGGATTATGGTATTTGACCAGTAACCTGGCACCAGTTTTAGAATCTGGGCACTGGGTGCCTGATTTTCTGTAGTAAATATCCAGCCGCATGAGGACATATAACAGGAATAAAAATTTCACATACTTGTAGTTGTAAATGGCACATTATTTAACGATTTTTGAAAAAGTTTTTTTTGCGCAAATCAAATATGAGGGGAGCTAAGACTGAGAAATGAAAGGGGACAATGCTTATTTGCGTAACTTAAGGAACGCACGCTACTTTACCAGATTTAAGAGTACGTCGCTACTCAAGAAACCAGGACAGAGCAAACACGCGCAGGCCGACCACTCTCCCCCCCTAACTCCCCTGGTTATTCTGTCAGAACTACGTCCGAGTGGTGGAGGTGTGGTGGGACGAGTACAAGGACTACTTCTACGCCAGCCGGCCCGAGACCCAGACGCTGGCCTACGGGGACATCAGCGAGCTGAAGAAGTTCAGGGAGGAGCACCGTTGCAAGAGCTTCAAGTGGTTCATGGAGGAGATCGCCTACGACATACCCGTGCACTACCCGCTGCCCCCCAGAAACCTGGACTGGGGAGAGGTGATGTTTTCCCCATGAACTCTCTGCCTTTCCAACAGAAGGCTGCGATATGTGTTGCGCGGCCATTTTTAAAATCGTGTGCTGATCACCTTCCAAACGGCAGTTCAGTAGTGTTACGAGTGCAGTCGAGATGATCATGCCTCGTGGGTTCCGTTTCAGATACGGGGGTATGAATCCAGCTACTGCATAGACAGCATGGGCCACACTAATGGGGGCAACGTGGAGATCGGGCCTTGTCATAGGATGGGTGGAAACCAGGTAAAGCTACACCCTTCGCTTAAATGCCGTTTTCCCCGATTGATTACGGTTTTTGGTTACATTTACTATTATTTTCATGTGACAAAGTTACATTGTTGCCATTCACAATCCTGTGGCAATCAAGACAAAGTGGTTCACATCTTCGGATGTTTCGCAAATGGAAATGTAAATGGAGCCCGTTTGCTTCCTTGTGCATCCGTACGAATGGGCAAGCGTGCACGACAAGGCCATCTCAGGTCAGCGTTTCGTTTCAGCTCTTCAGAATAAACGAGGCCAACCAGCTGATGCAGTATGACCAGTGCCTGACCAAAGGGTCGGACGGCTCGGCGGTCATCATCACTCACTGCAATCTGAAGGAGTTCACAGAGTGGAAGTACTTCAAGGTCAGAGTTCGTACCCATCACATGGAATTTGCACTCACACCCGGCTTCTCTTTGTTAAAGAGTAACTACACCCATTGTCTCAGCCTGTCTCCGCCTACTACACAATTTTGAAAAAATACTTTGTGGGGTGAGCGAGGGAGAGGGGTGGGGGCGGAGGAGCTGTGTCCATCGTCATTTGCATAAATGAACGTACATTGTACAAATTATTTCGTATAACTCGGGTCAAACTAGACATTGCACATCAAATATGAGTCAAGATTCAGCAAATGCATGGCCTATTTCTCACCTAAAATATTTTCAGAAACATATTTTAGTGGACTGTTTAGGTGGAATAAGTCAATTGACAAGGACGCCCGTTGTTCCGGTTTAAAAACGTGGAGGCGAAACGAAAGTAACGTAGCGGGTCTAACCAATCAGGTACCGGCTGTTTCCGTTGTGGGCAACAAAAATTATCCATATGACGTAGAGGTACCTCCAAAGAGGTACTCTGACACCACGATTGGGGCGGGGGCAGTGTGGGGAGCAGAAAGGAAATTTCAACCGTTAGGGGTAGCACAAAGACGCTTTTCTACCAGTTTCTCATGATATACAATATTATTTCAGAATTGTTGAAATAACAGAATGCATGAATAAGTTTCATTATAAGGTAGGCATACAAACATGTTTACAGCAAAAAAAAAAAGTGATCTAGAGTGTAGTTACCCTTTGGTTATGTGGCCTTTTTTATTAGGACTTCTGAGATAAAAAATCACATTTGTGTCCCCTGGTTTGAGACGCATTTTCATGTTCCAAGCTGTGGTAATGCTTAGGATCCAGATCTAAAGGGACAGTCTTAATGCAACACTTTTCCTTTCTTCTCTTCCGCAGGATCTCCACAGATTCACTCACATTCCCACAGGGAAGTGCCTGGATCGATCTGACGTCCTACACAAGGTGTTCATCGCCGACTGCGACAAGACCAAGAGCACTCAGAAGTGGGAGATGAACAATATCGTAGCCGTGTAGGGCTGTGGCCCACGGTGCCTCGAGGACCATGTAGTGGACTGAGGGGAGAAGATCCTCCCTCCCTCCCTTCTTCCCTCCCTCCTCACCCACCCCCTGCATCGCAGCTGCTTTTGAAAGTTTTGTAAAGTGTAAAAACTGAAAATGGCAAACGGTGGCAGTCAATTGTCCACTTCGAAAAACCACTTCTACTAATTATGGATTTGTACATCAAAGACTGTTTACATCTGCCCTTCACATCAATTTATTTAAAGGTACTTCTATGGGATTTTGCTCAGGGGTCTGAAAAGCATGTTGCTTTGAGAACTGCAAAAATGTGTGCCCAGGGTGAAAGGTGTGGTAACTTAACTCTAAATACTCTTTCCTTTTTAAGGTGAATAAGCTGTACACTATTTTTGACGCGTGTACTTTCAAAGTCAGTCCCACTATATGAGGCACTGACACTGGATTTCCATTATTACTGGACTTGCTGCCACTTTATTAATATGGAGATTTGTCACAATAAATCTCCAAAGTTTGAATGTACATTTTTGGCATGGTTATGAAGAATAATTAATGTAGTTGTAAAAAGAAAATGTATATTATACATGAATTGTCTTTAACAATTATGGCTACAGACACACAAGTGAGGAGTTTATTTTGTTTAAAGTAAACGACTCCCTCCTCTTGGATGGGCAAATGAATATGGAATAAGATGAGCAACATTGTAAGATAGGTTAGTCTTATCAACCCTAGAGGAAAATCTATCATTGTGAATAAACGTACATTCATGGATTCATTTTATTTCGTATGAAATGTAAAAACATTTTGATATTGTAATAAGTACTTAATTGACCACTGAATACCAATCATTGGAACGCTGTGTATGAGACAAAAACATGCTTAACTGTTAATGTATGCAAATTTTATACAGTGTAAATAGATATTTGTTTCTACGCTCAAGTTTGCAATACATAGTGAGTCCTGGATGAGGATGTAAATATCACAACTTGTGAGAAGCATTGGTTCGCACTGTTTCTCTGGGAAATAAACATTATTGTTTTTACCTCTCTTCTTTTTTTATGTAAATATATGCCTGTGCCTAAATTTAATAAGATTGTGTTAAAGGGGGAAAAAACCAGAGACTCGGAACAAAAATCAACATGTACAACTAATGGTAACATTAGGGTGATTGGCTCCTCAGCATCGTGGTTGTGTAAGTTTTGTACACAGTAAGCACTTGTTTATAAATTGTGGCTTAGAGACTGTAGCAGCTACCATATCTGCTCTTACTCAAAGCAGTTGGGAAGGCCTTGTTACTGCCACCCAGTTTAACCAGTTAAAGGGCTGGCAGTGGTAGAGAGCAAATTACTTCACTGCTGGCAGCATACAAAGGGATGTGGCTTGCTAGTCCTTGCACATGCCCCCACGTCAATGACTTGGCAAGTGCCAGCGGACTTCCTGTCTTTACTTAGTGGTGACTACGGGTGCGTCCCAATAGTCGAAAAATGCACCCTCCCCTCCTCCACTACCACCTCCTCTACTGTTTCCCGGAAACGGATCTTTTAATCTAATGTTGCTGATTACATCTTAATTACATATTAATGGTTACATATTGTCTCGACACAAACCGCAATGTTAGGTACATTGTGTACTGTACATGCAAGTACTTATACTCAAAACGTTCAGGCAGTTTTGCATACTTCCGGGTAGGAGATGAGTGGTAGTGGAGGAACGGAGGTGGGGAGGGAAGAATATTGGGGCGCACCCTAGGTAATCTACAAAAATTCCCCATTCACTGAAAGCTGTGGGACAATTTGCATGTTGACTCCTGAATTGCACCCTTGCGTTCTCATCCACTATTGATATTAACCAAGTGTGCTTACCTTTTGATGTAATCTTATACACACTGTGGTCCCAGCAATTCATTCTCAGAATTGGTGCAAATTGCATAAAAGCCTGTTACTTTTTAGTCGTGACACCATTACATTTCCAAGTACTGGCACTTTATATGGTAGGCTAAACATTGACGTCACAGCAGTTGAAATTCTAATCGTCACCCTAACAGCAGCAGCTACAGAAATTATACTCACCATAAGGACACCAAGGGGGCGTACAGTACATTTCAAAATTTAACGATCTTGTCCAGCGGCTTAGTCAATTTACACAGCTGGATTTTATTTTGCTGAAGCAATTTGCTTGAGTACGACAGCAGTATTCCAGCCAGGAATGAAACCTACAACCTGAGGCAAGCCGTTCCCCAACCATTACGCTACATGGTCACAGACTCCCACAAACTTGACATCTTGAGATCAGGTAAATGTAATGATCTTGTTCAACAGGTTGATTCATCCATATCTGAATCTGAAGTGTTTCCTTCCATTAAAGCAGCAATTAGGACTTCAATGTTTTGGGGGTTTTTTTGCCAATCACCTTATGTTTTAAGAGGTAGAATATCATACAAACTATTGGCAATCAAAGGAGGCTGATCTAAATGGCTTAACGGCTTCAATGGCACTGTTCAGGATAATTCCAGTTCACTTAAATCCATTACACACAACTTTTCAAAAATAAGACAGATGTAAGCATATACAAAATTTTATTATAAAAATGCGATCTACAGTTAGAACAAAAAGTTTAAAGCTCAGAGTTTAAAAAGAAAATGGTTTTAAAACTCCTTGACTACATAACATTGTTTTTGAATGCTCAACAGCAGTGGAAACAGGAAAAACAAAAGAAAATCCACCCCCTCCCCATCCAAAACAAAGAGCAGTGCTTTGAGGATTGGTTACTACATTTACAAAACAGTACAGGAACCCTGTACGCATTACATGTCTGTACATGATCTGAAAAATCAGAACGCTAACAATGTTGCATTTTAAGTTCATTTCTTGTTTTGTAAATACTCGGGCTCAAAATTCCCCAGCCCTAATCGTCGTCGTCGTCATCATCGTCATCTTCCTCCTCGTCATCATCATCCTCGTCATCGTCGTCTTCATCCATTGGCTCCACCTTCTTTCCAACTGGCCGACCGGGAGCCCCCTTCTTGCCAGCATCCTTGGTCTTAGCACGGTAGGCTGCCACTTCCTGGGGGGAGCAGGAAATAATTTAAGATCTGTCTTTTTAGAACAGCAAGATGCAATGAGATTCATACTTAAGACACTGAAAATGCAACATACCTTTTCATACTTCTCCTTCAGTTTTGCAGCCTTCTGTTCAAATGGCACCTTGTCTTTAGGGGTCTGCTTTGACCACAGTTCGCCCAGCTTCTTGGCAATGTCACCAATTGAATATCCTGGGTTTTCACCCTTTATCCTTGGACGATGCTCAGAGCAAAACACAAAGAAGGCAGATCTGTTGAGGGGGAAATGCACAAAATCTTAATTTAGGCAATGTGGAAGCTCACAAATCCAAACGTTTCTTAATGAAGGAGAAGGTTATGACACTGAAAACAAGTCGTTCAACATGCACACCCACAAAAGGCAGTACTCACGGCGGCCGCTTGGGGGCATTGGGATCCTTCTTCCTCTTCCCTCCCTTCAAAGTACCTTTCGGGGGCACGTAGGATTTCATCTCGCGGTCGTAGCGTACCTTGTCACTCTTGGCCATATCCTCAAATCTTCCCTTATCTTTTGCGGACATGGTCTAAAAAGAAATAAACCGGGCCATTCATATGTAACGTTAGTCGCATTGAACCAATAGCGTTAACCAAAATAAGATACTAGGAAGCATGACAGAATTCAAACAGTTACTGTTGCGTCATTACAAAGTCCCGCCCCCTTCTTTCCCTCACCCTCCCGGAAAAACAAACATGGCCGCTGCATCACAACTCACCCTCCACCTTGCAGAACATTTCTTAGAAAATTCCGAAAAATTCACAGATTCACCCGGAGACTGCTTCTTCTGCTCCGCTCTTGACGACTGTACGAAGTAGGCATATGAGGAAGTCTTCCCCCTCGGCTTATTAGGATCTTTACCCATGGCTGCAGTAGTCTGGGGGAAGAAAAACAGAATTGTATCAACTTAACATTAGCTGCGATAGCTAAATATAGCATGCGAACCACATTGATGGGGAAAGTGGATTGAAGATATCGACTAGCTTAGCTACAATCTATAGCAGTCAACAAGTAACGTTACAGACTTGCCAAGTTAAATTAACGTTAGTTAACGAAATTTAACGTTATTCAAGCTTCTCTTTATTGCAGCGACCACTAGGATAGTTGCTAACCAGCTAATGCTAGCCACCACGACGAGAACAATGAATATCCCCCATCTTGTTTCCCGCCTAAACTCTTCTTGAAACTAAAACAAAACGTTTACGTTGCAATTTCAATTTACCAAAATCCTGGTTAAATGGATCTCATATACCAAGCCGCTGGCAAACTTTACACAAAACAAGCAAAAAAATAGCAACTGCGTATCGTGAAGGTTGTCCAAGTAAGTCAGCTAGCTAACGTTAGCGAGCTAGCGACCACGAAAGTGTTGGAGGGAAGCCCTATGCATACAAGATGGCTAACATTAGACATCCAACTAACGTTACCAAACTTCGTCGTACTAAACAATTCTCTTGCATTCATCTTTACGAGACGTAAATATACGCTATAATGGTTTCAATAAACTATTGGCTAACGTTAGCTCGTTAACATTAATTACATATCGGAATGCGCTGCCCTTTACGGAAATACGATTTTAAAATAACGACGTTTAGCTACATTTTTTTTGTTAGCATACTAGGTACTTTCGAATAATTAACATTACACATACTACAAATTGCAATGAGTATAACGTTAACCATGAAACGTACTTCGAAAATAAGGGCGAGGGAAAACCCAACACACTTACCTCTGTCAGCCACAAAACTTCCTACTAGAGTGCACTTCCTAACTTCTTACCGCTGTTTTTTTCACTTCGGATTAGGTCACACAAACTTGAATAAACGCTTCCAGGGCACCTCCCCATACTCCTTATTTGGCAGCCAGAGAGCGTTCAAATTCGAATCCGTCTGCAACGTCAAGAAATGGAGGATTTGTATTGGTCAACTTCACCTCCTCTGCGACAATGGTTTGTCTGCCGTATCCCTCCGCGGTGTGCGAAAAGTACAAGTCTTCTTGTGATTGGTCAGAATCTGGGATTTAAAATCAACGATAGCGCTAAAAGTAAAAAGAAAACACAGCAATAGCTAGCTATTTCAATAGCAAGAATGAGTACCTACTCGGTATGTTAGTCAGGGAGCAGAGACAGAAAATAAAAGTCAACTAAAGTGAAAAGCTATGAGTAAAATAAAGGGGAAACCGCCATTTTGTTGTTTGCGATTATAGTTTAGGATATTTCTGCCAGATGACAATGTGGCTATCTCAAATGAAAGCCATACAAATCCCTATTTTGAGAGTGCAATAAAATAATTGGCTAAAATGCTTATGGACACTGGGGGAGGGGGGGCACTAAGCAGCAGCGGTGATTTTTCAGCTGTTGACTAACTGGCGACGTTTCGTTCAGATGTGCACGTGTTGTACGAATGAGAAACAAAGTTGCGCAAATGGACGCACAGCGGGAGAATAGCTGCCAGCTGTTCTGCTAAATAAGCTCCACCCGCTCCGCTCGCTCTCCAGCCTGAGTTTTTTTTTTTTTTTATACAGTTTATGATCTAAGTGGGCACCGCTGATGCACAGTTAATCCTTGCGGTAAACGTCTTCATACAAACAAAGCGTCTTTGTTTTATTTTTCCAAGGCATGTTCTATTTTGAAACGCATCGATTCTGATGTAATTTGTGTTTGAAACTTTGTTAGGTTAAAAGTTAATAATGATTGTCAATTTGCACTCACAATGGACAGATAGATATTGCTTCTGGGATTATTCATCGAATTGCTAAATTAACATTGAAAGATAACAAACATATTTGAGTTGTCTGGTTATGGTGAAAGTACACAGACAGTAGCTAGCTACAACAGTACCAATTATATAAAGTTAAAAAGTCTCAGCAGAGTGTGTTGTCAAATAATTTCAGTCGAAGCAGCATAATCAGTCAGAAGACCCCCCCATCTGTAATGTGTTGGGTAGCATTCAAGATACTCCCATGAGAAAACATTGAATTGTAATATTGTAATTCATTCATTGTCCATGTAACACACCGTACTGTGATCACATAACACAAAATCTTTGGTTAGTCTTAAATTAGCAAGGGGGACACCCCCCCCCCCCCACAAATATCTGAGGGTGAGGAAAGGGATTCATTAGACATAACCTACTTACGATTTATGAAAAATCGCATAAATTCCCCAAAAAGGGAAATTTTCCCAGAACTTTACAACCGTAGCGAGGTATTCTCTGATGGCCAAGAACATTCTTTGTAGCCCCATTGTAGGCTGCAATTCAATGTAGCTTCAGCACCTGTGGAGGGGCTCTACCAAAAAAACTGGTCACTCTCCAGGACAAAAGCTCCAAGATGGCATTGTGGTGGACCTTAACGGGAGAATGGAAAGAGAGAGCTTGGGGTTGGACCACTAGAAGGAATGGATCATCTATTCCATCACCCAGAGAAGAGAATCAAAGGTCCAGCCCAGACACAGAGAGCACTTCTGAACAAATTTATTTTGCACTCAGAACATACAGACAGGGTAAAAATTAAAGGAAAAACCAACATTAAGTGTCTTACTGAGGTGTTGGGTCGCCACGAGCCGCCAGAACAGCTTGAAAGCACCTTGGCATAGATTCTACAAGTCTCTGGAACTCTACTGGAGGGATGGGACACCATACTTCCAAAGGATATTCCCTCATTTGGTGTTTTGACGGTGGTGGTGCAGAGCGCTGTCTAACACGTCGGTCTAAAATCTCCCATAGGTGTTCAATTGGGTTGATATCCGGTGACTGCGAAGGCCATAGCATATGATTCTCATCAAACCATTCAGTGACCCCCTCATGCCCTGTGGATGGGGGCATTGTCATCCTGGAAGAGACCACTCCCATCAGGATAGAAATGTTTCATCATAGGATAAAGGTGATCACCCCCCCCCCCCACACACATCTGCATTCATTATGTTTCTCCACTCATTTATTCAGGTTTTTCCTTTAATTTGTCACCGTCTGTATTTCCTGTTCAGTTACCCTCATCAGCTAATTTTTTTAATTGATCATATATCATATGGCTTGTTTTGTATATCCAACCGGTATGGTTCATGTTTGTGGACGTTACGCTATGGTTCATGTTTGTGAGTTTGTTATATAGTTAATATTTAATTTACAGCTTGGAGGCTGTGTTTGTGTGTGTGGCAAAGATGTGCTGACTGATTGATTTGTACTTACGTAAGCAATAAATAGGTCATACATTCGCCTTGACTATAGGTGGTAACATCAGCTTTTTTTTGTGTGGACTTACACACTCCCCTGAGCTCCGTTGCCTGTTCAGGTAGGACATATCCCTTACTCTGCCCTGAAGAGGTCTGTCCTGCTGCCGGTAGCACACATTTGCCTCCATACTGTGAACCAGACAGGTGCGGATCGAGCCAGTTTCTGTTTACTAGGGGGGAAGACAGTACACTTCCATTGGTAGGGCACCGAACACATGATTTATGAGTTGCTGTTTGTTTTTTTTTAGTCCAGCTGCAACCCTTGTCTGTGTGCATATGTATGTGTGTACATGTGTTTGCACGCGCATGCTGTTACATTGCGAGGGACTATCAACACTGCTGTGGCGGCTGCACTCCACAGAGAAGATTGCTCATTCCAACAAATGTGAACAATGAAAGGCTAAGATCAAATAGCCTATTCTTGTCACTCGTAAAGTTTTATCAAAGCATAATGTTGTATCATTTCTTTATCAGAGGATAAATGTATTGTACATACAGTTGAAGTCGGAAGTTTGCATACACTTAGGTTGAAGTCATTAAAACTAATTTTTAACCACTCCACAGATTTCATGTTAGCAAACTAACACTAAGTGTTGGCAAGTCAGTTAGGACATCTACTTTGTGCATGACACAAGTAATTTTTCCAACAATTGTTTGCAGACAGATTATTTCACTGTTAATTCACTATATCACAATTCCAGTGGGTCAGAAGTTTACATACACTAAGTTGACTGTGCCTTTACATTTTTAATATTTGGTCGGAGACTCACATATCCTTTGCATGCCATGACTTCCTGATGTCTGTGACCCAAGAATATCAAAAGACTCTTGATATCTTATTTTCTGGTACTGTTACAAATGATACTATAATGTCTCTGCATTTGAATGGATCTCTATGGGAATTGGGGGGGGGGGGGGGTGGGGGGGGGGGGGGTGGGGGGTGGGACTAGATTTATCTGTAAATTACACTGGAACAGTATGGAAACACATGGTTGGCTAAATGGCTCTAAGTCATCAAGGGTCTGACGTATCAAACAAGCCTTAAATCCTCACTCTGCTGCCAGAAATACAGTAGATATGGATGGATAACTTGAAGGGTTTCTTCTCCTGACTTATTTTTCCATAGAGTTCAATAGGAACATTTGTCAGGAGAAACAACCCTTAAAGTTATCCATCCATATCTACTGCATATCTGGCAGCAGAGTGATGGTTTGAGGCTCGTTTGATACCTCAGACCCTTGATGACTTACAGTCATTTTACCATCATGTATTCCATACTGTTCCAGTGTAATTTACAACTAAATCTAGTCCCACCCCCCAATTCCCATAGAGATCCATTCAAATGCAGAGACGTTATAGAATAGTAAGAGTACCAGAAAATAAGATATCAAGAGTCTTTTGATGTTGTTGGGTCACAGACATCAGGAAGCCATCGCATGCGAAGGATATGCGAGTCTGCGACCAAATATTAAAAATTTAAAGGCAGTCAACTTAGTGTATGTAAACTTCTGACCCACTGGAATTGTGATATAGTGAATTAAAAGTGAAATAATCTGTTTGTAAACAATTGTTGGAAAATGTACTTGTGTCATGAATAAAGTAGATGTCCTAACTGACTTGCCAACACTATAGTTTGCTAACATGAAATCTGTGGAGTGGTTAAAAATGAGTTTTAATGACTTCAACCTAAGTGTATGTAAACCTCCGACTTCAACTGTAGGTTTAAATGTAATATTTTTAATTCCCCAAACAAATACATGTCTGAACCTGTTTAAGACTATTTTTTCGGAATGTCTTAATGCCAAGAGCAGAGACCTTATTCATTTTTTCCCCAGTAACATGCCCTGTATGAGTCAAGATCTTCAGATGAATTACCTGAATGACAGAAAGAAGAACAGCTCATCATTTCACCTTAACTACTTCAACTAATTAGTGTGCAGGGACGTGCGGGGGAGAAACCAGTGTGTGAATTTGCATCATAGTGTGAACCCTCAAGCTGATAGCCCATCCTGACAACTGCAATAGCGTAGCCATTGGGTCTTTTAGGAGATTCACAGAGGGGGAAACCATATGCCTAACAGGTTTGGGGAAGGTTGGGGAAATCAGCTTACATGGCTGCCATTTTCATTCTTTAAACAGAGCCCCTCTGAGGCCTTTCAGAAAAAGTGGTCAACTTTACTAAAACACAATTTTTTATTTTTTTTTCATAGCATGCATGTGGAACCCACAGTTACACGGTAAGGATGTGTGTAATTATTGTGTTGTCCTCCATTCCTTTTCGCTTCACATGCAGCAGGCCGTTATATCTTGTATATATCTCGTATCATTGATCAGAAGAAGTGGGGGGAGGGGGGAGGGGGGGAGACACACATGCACCATTCGAGATTGTGGAAGTGGGCATAAACCCATACGCGCTGCATTTTTACTGGCTTAACACAGTTTTCGGTTTGATTGTTTTTCTGTTAAAGTAATATTAAAATGGTGTGATGCGTTCCATTGCGCATCACCCCCCTCCCCTCCACCGACCCAAATAACCACCTCGTCCCTACACATGCCTCAAAATGGATACTTTAATCTGTACAATTAGATTGTAGCCTACTTTGCTTGTGACTTTTTTTTTTTATCCCCACAATGTCTTGGTTGGACCTGGTGTTAACAGACAATATTTGAATTCTGGTTGGCTAGAAGAAACTTGCTCAAAACGAAACTAATATGATTTTATTCACAAACGGAAGCATGAGGAGATACAGAGACAGTTATTTGGTTTCACATCCTGTTGTATTCCTGCCACGCACATTGAAGGCCTACCAGTATTAAACTCCTTCTAAACATGCTTTATTGACAAGACAAGGACACTGCAAATGATTATTATATACAGATCCTTTCCAAAAAATTAGAATATCATGGAAAAGTTGTTTTTTTTTCCATAATTCCATTCAAAAAGTGAAACTTTCATAGATTGTAGATTCATTACACACAAAGTGAAATATTTCTAGCCTTTATTTGTTTCATTTTTCATAATTTTGGCTTACAGCTCCAGAAAACCCCAAAAACAGTATTTCAAGAAATTAGAATAGTGTGTCGAAAATCAGCATTTACTTCAGTTATTTCAGAGATGAATGTTTTAGACTGAGTGTCACACTATCATCTAATTTACTCAAAACACCTGCAAAGTTTATCTCAGTTTGGTTCAGTATGGGGAAGACTGCAGACTTGACAATTGGCCAGAAGACCATCATTGACACCCTCCAGAAGATGGGTAAGCCACAAAAGGTCATCGCTAAGGAGGCTGGCTGTTCACAGAGTGCAGTGTCCAAGCATATCAATAGAAAGTTTAGTGGAAGGGAAAAATGTGGCAGGAGAAGGTGCACAAGCAAAAGAGATGACCGTAGGCTTCAGCGGATTGTCAAGCAAAGACGATTCCAAAATTTGGCGGAGATGCAGAGGGAGTGGACTGAGGCTGGAGTCAGTGCTTCAAAAACCACCACGTACAGACGTATCCGGGACATGGGCTACAACTGTCGGATTCCTCGAGTCAAGCCACTCCACTCATTCTCTGAAATAACTGAAGTAAATGCTGATTTTCGACACACTATTCTAATTTCTTGAAATACTGTTTTGGGGGTTTTCTGGAGCTGTAAGCCAAAATTATGAAAAATGAAACAAATAAAGGCTAGAAATATTTCACTTTGTATGTAATGAATCTATAATCTATGAAAGTTTCACTTTTTGAATGGAATTATGTAAAAAAAAAAAACTTTTCCATGATATTCTAATTTTTTGGAAAGGATCTGTATATATATATTTTTTACAATAATACAGTACAATTTAAGGACTATATTGAGATATTTAGAGCAGCATGTAAATACATTCCATCTGTGTTTATTAGTTTTCTTGTGAATAAACATAGCTTAATAGCAGAGTTTAAAACAAAAACACCTTGTCTTATAGATTGAAGGTAATACCAATGACATTGTGATACAGCATTGAGTTTGCATAAAGTGATACGTATGGCAGCCGACTGCATTTACTGAGTGACCAGTCTGCATTTCTTTTGTTTCATCACTCTTGTTTAAGTGACGATGGTCGTGTTTTTATAATGCACATAACTGATAAAATATAGGATTTTTCTCCTGTCGTAATCGTTCACTCGTGTCTATTATCTGAGTGTACTTGCTGGTTTAACTCATCTTTCTTCATGGGTAACCTATAGCATTTCCTAAAATGCCACAGGTAGTGTCAGTCTGGTTAGATATATAACTATGAAACTGTAGCATGCCAATCAAAAAGAGGTTACTACAATGAGAGTTGCATGGCCTCTCACCGGCTTGACTAGCTGTGTGGCTGCATGACTATAGCATGCATGTTGAGTGATTGTGGCCAATCACAAGTAAAGTCTTGGTTTTTAGCGGTTTATGTGGAATTATAGTAATGTTATACCCATTAGTATGGCGTTCCGTTGGTGCATCTCATTCCCAAATTAAACAGGCTGATCTGACTCCATGTTGGTGCTGGTCTTTTAGTAGGCTATAGTGATTTGGTTATCCAACTGAAATATAAAATGAACTGCACAGGTCACAATAGCTCATTTTATACTCAAGTCAGATACAACCAGGTTTGCCAGACTGGGGGATTTACCCCTAAATGTAGGGATTTTTAATAATCCATAGGGGAAGTTTTGCAGTACAAATGTATGGGAGTCAATAACAGATATGGGATTTTAACCCCTTTGCACAGGGGCTTAATTTTACCCATTTCCGTCTGTTTTGTACCGTTCTTTTTAAAAGGAGGTATGGGGAACAAATTGTGAGAAATTTGTATGGGAGTCAATTGAATATGGGGTGTTCTGAGGAGTTTTTTTTTTTTTTTAGAGAGAGAATTAATTTAGGCATCTGGCAACATTAGATACAACCAAATCACGATAGCCTACTGAAAGTCCAGCACCAACATGTAGCCAATCACATTTTTCCGTCAACTCAAGCTAAAGGCCGACTGTAGGCAGCTCTCTCTCAGCGATTTTTGCACGGTATCACAAAGGAGATCTTTGGTCCGAAGAAAACATCCCTGGAAAATAAATGAATAAATAAATAACAAATAAAATACAAGAGGCCCTAGCCTACAGAGACTGCAACTAGGCCTATAGGTCGATGTCACGTGTTGACCTAATTTCACACAAAAACAGGCAAATCGGCACTGAGGCCTTTCCCTCATGATTATTTTGGATTTCGGTAAAATTAGCTAAAAAGGTTTTTACTCAAAGCATTTAAACGCAACAGAAAACACTCATTTATATTATCTACCAGCATGACGTAAACTGTGTGAATGGCCTTTTAACTAATCAAAAACACAACCCACGCGTTTAAAAAAAATACAAGACGTGTATTAATAAATGACTTGGTTATGATAACGACAATGTAGTATGTGTTCAGGAACTGCCCGCGACTGGATAGGCCTACATATTACTCGGAGTGGACGCCTACCAGCCTACCCAACTGAGACAGACTGACTGACTCAACACAGAAGCCCTCTGTCTGTCTCACTTCGAAACTGCTCCACCCACTGGTTCAAAGTGGAATTACCTGGGACAGCAGAGAAGCTCGCTAAAGTTGCAGTAGCAGACCATATCGCATTTGTTTCCTTCCCAGAAGTGATTCTGGAGAGAATCGATGGGTCGCATCAGATCGATCCCATTAGCGACATGGTGACAGTTTCTGTCCTTCAAAATCTTCTTGTAGCAGGACACACGACTTGAAGGCATCGCATCGCTGGTCAAAAGTCCCAGCAGTAGAATAGCAGCAACAACCGACGGTTTCATTGTATCAATCTGAGAAAGAACATAATAGTCTAGTTAAAATGAATTCTGTCAATAACAATTTCCGCAAACCATACAATTAATGGATCAACAGTTTTGTTGCATTTCAAGTGTGTATTCTGATATGTCTGTAGCCTAGTATACAGTCTATGTTGCTGTAGCTGTTGTCAGCGAATTAGGTTAATTCTAATTTCCGAAACGAAATATGCAAACAAAATAAGTCGAATTACTTTCGAACATTAAATATGTAAGAAAAAATGACATGGGCTATTTACACGTGAACGATAGGTTAATAAGGGTAGCCCATGTCACGTGACTTTGTCACGATAGCCTACAATTAACGTAGGTTAATTGCTTAGGCTAGGCTATGTGTTTGCTGTTTTAAGCATACTTGTGATAAATTGCATTAAATTAGTACTGCAAGTGCAGCTTTACTTCCCATTGAGGATAGGCTACTGGTCATCTGTAGGTGTACGTTTCCATCAACAGGTTTTTAAACCTTTGATGTCAGTATTTATCTTCTAGCCTACCTGACAATGTATTGAAGCGCATTCAAAATTAACCTTACCTTTGGTGTGCTCGTTGGCGAAGGGTGCAGGTTCTGTGCGGATTCCCTATGTACATGGGGGTTTGTATAAGACTTCTACAAGAGGGCCTTTGTGCCCCCTCTCAGCCCCCATGCTAAGGATGACAGTTTCTCCTCTCACCCCGCTTGCCTCGAGTAGGGAAATAACCACGCTCATTGATTAACGCAGCATATAGCCTAGGCAGAAAAAACCCCGTCATACATTCATCGTGCGGGGGCCAGGGATAGGTTCAAACGCCCGATTCAATCCTTTCTGGGATGCATATTATAACTGCACGGAGAGCAGACTAGCTTAAGGCAGGGGTTCTCAATCCTGGTCCTGGGGGACCCCTGTGTCTGCTGGCTTTCGTTGCAACCGCAGTTGCAATCCCAGAATTTTAACAAGCTGTTAATTTTTCTTAATTAGGTGCTTGTCATGTTTGGAGGAATTATTCACCCTCTTAAGCCACATTATATCAGAAATAGCTATGGATGCCATGTAGAATAAACACCCCATGTTCACATTGTGCTATATTATTTAAAAAAGATAAGAAAATTATTTAACAGATCCATTTAAAGACTGATTTGAATCAATAGGCTCCTAATTGGTGAAAGTGTGGACACATGGCCACTAAAATTAACCATTTCGTAGATAATGAAGAATTCAAACACAAAGCAAATGATAACGAGCCAAACCTGCATTGTCTTAAGCTTAAAGAAAAAATTGAGTTAAACACATGTGTTCAACAACCTAATTAGGAGCCTATTGATTCACTTCACTCTTTCATTTGAGTGAAAATACATTATTTTGTAACCTTTTCTTATGTAATTGTTGCAATATAGCACAATAAGCACAATGTGAACATGGGGAGTTTGTTCTACATGGCATGCATAGCTATTTCTGACATAATGTGTCTTAAGTGGGCGAATAATTCCTCCAAACATGAAAAGCACCTAATTAAGAAAAATTAACAGCTTGTTAAAATTCTGGGATTGCAACTGCGGTTGCAACGAAAACCAGCATACACAGGGGTCCCCCAGGACCAGGATTGAGAACCCCTGGCCTAAGGTAGACTGTAGGCTTTTAAACCCTAACTTTTGTAAATGGAATAGCAATTAAGCCTATACATTAAACATTTTGAGATTTAGATAGCTATGACTTAGCCTACATTGTTGTTGCCCCATGGGCCAACAAGAAAGGGTAAAGTTCACAATTGTCCTTGTAATCTTCATCTCCCTCATAGAATTGTATTCCGTCCACTACGGCCGCTGTTCACAACATTTACCACACCTGGCCACTAGAGGGCGGTAACTATATAAACTATATATTAGGTAACGCACTGGAAAAGGCTTTCATCGTGGATGAGACCTCAGCTTTAAATGAATATAACTACAGACCCTGGATGCTATGGCCAAATGTGGCTCATGAGTAAAGAGGTAGTCAACTTTACTTTTAAGACAAAGACTCCCTACACAAAAGCACACTCAAAACAAACAAAAGGAGCAAAGTAGTGTTCAGCAAAGTGCAAGGGATAAAATAGCTTTAATTTTCATTTGAAAACTCAACTTAAAAGGCCCCCTGCAGTTCGCACAGTATAAACAGTGCCGTTGTTGCCAATGTAAGGACCCTGGTTTTTAATTGACCGTAGCATTTAACTCAATCAGCAAGGTACATCTCATGATGATGCTGCCGGTTGAAAAATCATGAATTAGTGTTTCGATGAACAAATTGTTTTATTTTAGGCAGCTAAACTACACAACCAAGAATAAGATCAACGACAAAATGGACAACAACCAACCGGTTGTTCAATGCGGCAGAGCTTGCCCTTGTATATTGCCAATGAACTCTCCAGAACTACAATATGACAATAAAATAACTAACTTATGTAATTGAATAGCAGAACTCATCCTCAGAAGATCAAAAAGTAATTTCATGATGAAAAAATTACTGTATACACAACTGAACACATGGTGGCAGTGTAACAAAATGGTAAGGGAACTGGGCTTTCAGGGCTTTTTTACTGGGCTTTTTTTAGGTTTGAATTGAGCCGGTGGCAGATGGGCTCAACCACTCATCTGGGATCCTCTGAGATTTCTTCCGACAAGGGAATTTTTTCTCACCACTGTTTTGAGTGTCTTTACTTCCCACTGGGGAGTTACCATGTTGTACCCTTCACCAAGGTACCTAACCTGAATAGATTCAGTGACCTGAAAAGTTTAGTGCGTTCATTTAGGATATTAACTGTAATACTCATTTATTATTATTATTATTATTATTATTACTATTATAACATTAAGTGATGCTGTCTTGTAAAAACATATTTAAATTGCATTCTATAAATCCATATGTATATAGCAGCACTGGGATACATTTAATTTTCAATTCAGGAAATTAATTGAAAATTGAAATACAGTTATTGAATTGAAAATGATCCATAATGGTACATGGGTATTTTTCAGTTAATTAATTAAATTTCATTTAATTTATTCAGTGGACTGAATTTAAATAGATTCAACTCCAATGCTGGTATACAGTGCACCAGATGGTAATTGTTGCATTGATGGGCGGCAGTGTAGTATAATGGTTAAGGAACTGGACTGGACCGAAAAGTTGCAGGTTCGATTCCCAGGTAGGAGGCTGTCGTTGGACCCTTCAGGAAGGTACTTAACCTGAATTGCTTCAGTATATATCCAGCTGTAAATAAATAAATAAATAAATAAGTGCTAAGAAGTTGTGTAAGTCGCTCTGGATAAGAGTGTCTGCTAAATGCCTGTAATGTAATGTAATAATGGTAACATCTTTAATAGAGAAGGCTTCTCCTAGGATTCTGCTTCTTCTGTTGTCAGAAATATCTCCACTAAGTCTATCAGCATGGCACGTTGTTAGAGTTCTCTGAACAAATGACATATGATTTAAGTCCAGAACATGTCATTTTCCATTTTACTGCTCAGTTTATTTTTGGACGGTAAATAAATAGTGCTCATGCTCTAGCGCCATCTGGTGGTGTCATCTTACACACCCACCAGCTTCTTTTGGGAACTTGTCACCAGCTTTTTTGCTTTCTTCCTCAAACAAAATCACTGGACAGTGGCAATGACCACAATACAAAATATTTCAACAATGCTTTACATGTGAAATAATTGTGCAGAGCATATTTAGCTGTACGGGATGGCTAGCTACACATTGTGCCCTGTAAAACACACAAACGTCAATAAAAAATTGCAGCACCAAAGTATACTTTTCTGCATTTACCTCATTCAGATCTGTTTCACAAGATCTATTTTACAAGAGAGAAAAAAAATTAATTTGAAAAACGAAGCCAAAACCAGTATGCCATATTTATATTAAATACACAAAGGGTTTGTGTAAAAATATTTGAAGGCCACCAAGATGACTGTAATGTTACATTTTTAGCTTATTAAAGCAAAACATTTGTTTTATGGTGTGATCAACCTTAACTGAAATACATTAGTCATACTGATATTCTCATTTAAATAATTTTGCATAAAGTATTGGGTTTAGGTTACTCAAAAATGATTTATTTCAAATGTATCATTATATCAACTTCAATGTAGACATGTGAGTGTTTTCAGGGATTGGTTAAAGCGAGATTTGTTTTGCCCATGCAGAAACAAGCTGCTTTCCATTGAAAATGATTGTTTCTGGAATCAATAATGGGGAAAAATGAATTTATATGCCAGACCCCCCACCCCCCACCTCCTTTCTTCAAACTGTATGCTTACAAAGGGAAAGTACAATGTAATTGTTCTCCTAAATGGAGGATGTAATTGTTTTTTTCTTTTGTTTGAAAAATAGGTTAATTAACTATTTGAATTGTGGTATGATGTCAAACACAGACCCCCATGGTAGCTGTGAGTTCACTTAAGTCCAACACGATGGAGGCTGGTCACATGTAATACCTTTGACGCGTACTTAAAATTGTACATTGTAAACAATAATGTAAACGTCAGTGTTTATGTGTGTGTATGTGTGTGCATGGATATCATTTTGCCATGCCAATCTCAAATGGCAGTCCCTCCACGATGTGACATAAAGCAGGTACAATCTATGGCAGCCAGCTTATAGGAATCACTGATGCAATGCAGAGGTGTCGGGGCGACGAGCTGGAATGCTACTCTAGATCAAGTGTGAAAAGGTAACTGGCTCCTAGCAGATAAAATGAAACAAGTCCATCGGGCCAACACAGCCCCTTACACTTTCAGCTTAACAAAAATAATATCAAACACAACACAGCCATTTTAATGTTTACTAAATGTCTCCATGCTGTGGCTTGTACATAAACGGCCGGGAAGACCGATGAGAAATAGCTTACAGCGCTACAGTCAAATCATCTTTTTACGTTTATTTTATTATGTAAATAGCCTTACTTTATTAAGGTGAGGTTCGGTGTCTTTTGTTGGGGATAACTTTTATTATTTTCAGATTATTTGTAACTTTCCCAAGGCAGGCCAGGCCACTTAATTCTAAAGCATTACATATTTTACTTCCTGCTCATTTAAATGTTTTATTAAAATGTGATGTTAGGACATGTTTGCCAAGAGAACTTCAGTATTTTTCTCTCTGTGGTGACACTGGAGGCAAGATACATTCGTCAAAGTGAATATTCATTTTGCCTAGTATGTCTTCCCTCGACAATAATTTTTTAAATACATTTTATTGTAACACAACCATAGAGTGCACACACACACACACACCTAACTAATATACCCATTAAGGTTGTTAAACTGTATAGTAAGTTTGAGTTTAGTTTTATTAATTTCCAGGGAAGCTGTATTGTTTGATTTTGTAGAAAATCTTAATATTTTGCACAGAAAAAAAATATTTGTACATAAAAAACAAATCAATATAGTTTGCATCATACTGGCTACTTAAAATGCGGATATAGCAAATACTGCAGATATAGCAAAAATAAATATTAGACTATTTCCCTTCATCATTACTGCAAAACAACTCCGATATGAAACCTACAACAGGTATTACATTTTAACCCACAGAAGGGCGCCGTTGAGCACTGGAATTGTCGCCAATGTCAGAAGCCCACAGATGGAATATTAAGTCGGCCTATCCTACTTTTTTAATACAATAGCAACATTTTAAAAGCTTTTTATAATATATTTGACCTTTGCCCATTCGTATTGAAAAATGTATCGGTTTCTAGCTTAACAATTGGGAGGCATAAGCCTTAGTCTATTTTAACAGATATACTTGTCATGTGATCTCATTTAACTTTCGCATCTGTTCCTCAGTGACTGCGCTTCTCGAAACTTCTGTCTCAGCCTCAACAAAATTTTGTGTGTTGACTTGCCATCTCTAAGAATTTAACACGCAGCATGATTTCTCTTCAGCATGACTAGCCTACACTTTAAAAAAGGTCAGACAGTTCACAGTTGCAGCTGAACTATAGGCTATTTTCAAACGGAACAAATTGTTCGGATGCACTTAAAACATCATTTGTGCACAAAATGTATGTTTTTAATAAGTAGATTTGGGATATTTCGTATTGCATTGTTTCGCCGAGGACCATACAGCTGTCTGAGCGTGGCGATCAGTTCTTAGCTCACTTCTCCCGGAGTCGTTCGTGTTTGATCATATCTGGACTGGTGCATCTGCGACACACAAAGGAGATCTGAAATGGCAAAACACCAATGTATGAGTTGTTTCCAAACGAATGCAATAAATCACATTGCTGAAGACGGAAACATACGCTGACATCCTTCCATATGTTGACAGTAGGCTATAAATAAAGGCATTTGGTATGATGAGAGCATTTTGACACAGGCTACAGTTGGATGTTGTGCACAGCATAGCCTACGGAATGCGGAACGTTTTGAACTAAAAACAATTAGGGAAAAATTAGTGCGTATACCTTAAACCGCTAAAGGACACCAGTGATGTAGCCTACTGTGACAAGATGAAGTTACAGATCTGGGTGAAAAACCACTGCGCTCTGGTTTCTATGGCAACAGCCAACACAGAAGTGGCCTCATCCCTCTATAACGTGGAGGCGTTTCATTTATAGCTGCGGCCCAGACGTGTTCTTGGCCTATTATTATTACGGAACTGAAAGGTAGCCTATTTATAAAAGTTATTTGGCACTATGAAATAGCACTCTTTGCATTAGGCTTTTGATAAACGTTTGTGAATAGAGGCACTCGATAGCATATAATGTGTAGTCTAATCATAACTTCATATTGTAGCCTAGTTTCTAAATTTACTTTAGTCAATGATTCCCTCTGTAGCAATATGGCATGCTAAACCTGATTAAAATTAATGCATTCACATTAAATAAATGCAGGTGATTTACAGTTCAGTAGGCTAGCTCTCAGCTGCTATAGGCCTATACCTCGACATCCATGATCCAGGAATCGCCATGTTATTTGCACGGTGAAATCAAAGGAAATAAAATCCAAATCCATGAGCAGCTGGCATTTCAATCTTTAAAAAAACGATAGACAATTGTAGTGTAGCCTAAAATAAAAACCTGTCCGCTGACACAGAATCTGCTCTCTCTGGGAATTCATTGGAAGTTCAACCATGCGCTCAGTTAGTCTATTATTCTCTCGTCCTCAATTGTAACGGCTGTAACCAACTGCAACCCAACATGGCTCTGCTCTCTTACTCGAAAGGCAGTAGGGTATATATTTGGTATGTCTTACACAGCTGTATACCAGCGCACTTTGCCTTGGATAAACGTCCAGGCCCCAAGTAAGATATTATAGCTTACATTTATGAACAGAACTCATAAACGGTAATATAATCCTTATATTTATTTAGCCTATTTGATTTTGCAATCTGTTATGTAAATAATATGCAATTTACATGTTATTGGGCCTTGCAGTATGCAAAGCTTCCAAAAGTATTACAATGTTGTGCGCATTTAGACACAAACATATACAGTAGGCCACAGACAAAACGCAATGTTGTCATCTCACTAAACTTTCCCAGCTTGGTAGAATTAGTTTGGTAATAGCTAGTTTGTTTCGTTTTTCTCTACCGCATTTGGTACAATTTGAAACTGCAGTGCGCTCTCACAATATGGACTAGTCCCCTATACGTCTTATGAATGAATTAAATGTTGTAATTCCGTTTGTCATTGCGAGAAATAATAATAATAATCCAGAAGAGAGCCATATATGATGGTTATTCATTTTAAGGAAAACGTCGAGATCCAGCAAAACACATTTTCAGTGGCTGTTTTGGGCTGGTATCTCACAATTCTGGAATCTTAAAAGCATTTGTTATCAGTCGTCTGGGAATTTGAGCAGCGACATGCGCTGTCGGCCAGAGTCCACGAATGAAGCGGTAGAAAAGGCGAGACTATAGCCTACCGGTCATAATTCCGTGTCACTGCACAAAAACGTGCTGATGATGTTCACTGTTGTAGTTCACCACATGCCTGCACCAATGGCCTGCTGTCCTCCTTTTTGGTCGTCTCCTACGAATTTTCGCCTAACAGTTATGGTGGATCTATTTGCTGGGTTATTAATGCTGAACTGACAGCCTATTGATTCCAAATGTTAGACCAAACCGATTCAAGAGCTGATCAAATGCTGAACATTTTACTGCGTTTTCACTTAGTATATGCCTACTGTAGGGATAGGCTACGGAATCAGCGCTGCTACACAGAACCCGCACAGAACAGGCATAGTATTTATCGAGAGAAAATAGCGCTCAGTAAATCACTATATGAAGCGAGTGCCAATTTGCATGATGGACTCCTAAACTTGATGGGGAAGAGAGAGAGAGAGAGAGAGAGAGAGAGAGAGAGAGAGAGAGAGAGAGAGAGAGAGAGAGAGAGAGAGATGGGAGCGCTTGGGCCTGTTTTACACAATTACCAAATACTGTCCGTCCAACCTCGGATATGACCTCACGTCCTGTGAAAAGTCTGAATTAACCACTGGCACGGTGCTGCGCAAGAATATATCGCACTGGAACTGCTCTAAGGTGCAGAGTAAAATCATGGAATGTTTACATTCCAACGTCAACAATTCTGTGCCCATAATTTAAATAGCCTATGAAATCCATACAATACTCATGTTTCCATGCGTTAGGCCTCGAAACTACCCCTATTTCGTGACGCTCAATATGGCGGAAAAGATGCTGATGAAAATATTCTGATAACGTGGCCTATACGTTACATAGGTCTATTGATATCTTCCTCGTATTTCTTTGAAGAAACTCATAAATATGCAAGGTTCCTTCAATTTAGCATAGACAAATGTGTAAACAAAGATATTTAAGAGCGGGAGAGCCCTCGTGTCGAATCAGGATGTACATGCAGCACGTGCGATCATATGTATAGTCACGTGGCTCATGTAGCTTCACCTTAAATGCTTTGCACATCAACGGTGTAACGTTCACCTGGATATCATCACGTCTCTCCAAACAAGGTGAGTTAATGCAACAACACTGATCTGGGGGGTTTATTTTCTAATGAAAGCATTATAACTTTACCAATTACTTCCAAAGGTAAAACGAATAGGCCTACTTAAGTGAGCTAAATACTGATTGAAGTCTTTGGAAGCCTTATCTATAAACACAATCACGTATGGTTTGGTTATTCAACGTGTTAAAAATATTCATTAATAAAATCACGCGCACCAAACGCGCGTATTTGACTATTTTAGTTGGGGATAGGGTGCAGGCTAAATACGCTGAAAATCTGGACGATTGTTCCGCACCAAGCATCCTACTCACAATGTCTCATACGCTAGTCGACCGTAGGCCTACATATAAATAAATAAATAAATAAATAGAAACATCAGGGCAAGATTTAACACAGCCGCAATTGGGTTGCCTTTAACTGGAACGTTTTCATACAAGTTTAGGATTTATTTAGTGACAATCCAAACTCGCAGAGATTCGTTAGTGAAAGTTAATAACGCCCACTTCACTTCACAGTGACTATAGTAGGCTTTCTACTTGATGAGGAATGCATTAGAAAACGTGATTTCAGTTTCTACCCAATATACTTCTTTATTACTATCCTACAAACCATTGTACTCGCCTATAATTATACAGATTATACCAATATCGCAATCATCAATATTCTTAGTCCCCGTTGTTTGCATGACTTGTTTTGTATTTGCAGCCCATTGCCGATCAGAGCCCTGTGTTTATGCAGGCTTATATTAGCCTACGATTTAAGTATTCTAAGTTCCGAAGTATTTCTGGCTTGATATGTAAGCGAATTAAATGATAAAACATGGCGGCGACGCCAATCACAAATCTATCTTTAAAACCACTTCGATCACACTTTGCTAAAAAAAGAAGAAGCTAATTTTTCATTCTGTGGCATTGTTCAAAAGAACATATTATCAGACACCTTTGTAGTATCATAGAACAGTGCAACACAACCGGCTAATTTAACCCTTTGAAGCGTAGGTTTTTTGGAATGTTTTTTTAACTCTTTTTTAAATGTGTTCTATAACGCCATTGCTTTCAATTAACGAAGTGATTGTTTGGATCAGCATTACAATGTTCAGTTAAGAACCCTCCGATTACATCTTTGTGATCTTACACCTTAAATGGTTAAAACGAAAAAACTAAAATCCTGTTGCAGTGCAAGAAAACCAGAGTTACAATTATGCATAAGGCCTATGCAGTCTTGTTCCAGGCCCTGGTGCCACAACCCCTTGTTTGCATAGCATAAGGTGGTCCGGGAGAGCAGACCTGCTGGAATGTGATTCGAGGGAAGTGGAAACCCACATGCCTTCAGAGATTTGTGTCAGAGGATTGGCTGGGCCACAGCTGAGCTGCAGGGCTTTTAGGTGAACTTGGTACAGTGATCAAGGACAACATATCTACACATACTGCCCTACTAGGGTACAACAAGCATGAGGACAACATATCTACACATACTGCCCTACTAGGGTACAACAAGCATGAGGACAACATATCTACACATACTGCCCTACTAGGGTACAGCATGCATGAGGACAACATATCTACACATACTGCCCTACTAGGGTACAGCATGCATGAGGACAACATATCTACACATACTGCCCTACTAGGGTACAACAAGCATGAGGACAACATATCTACACATACTGCCCTACTAGGGTACAACAAGCATGAGGACAACATATCTACACATACTGCCCTACTAGGGTACAGCATGCATGAGGACAACATATCTACACATACTGCCCTACTAGGGTACAGCATGCATGAGGACAACATATCTACACATACTGCCCTACTAGGGTACAACAAGCATGAGGACAACATATCTACACATACTGCCCTACTAGGGTACAGCATGCATGAGGACAACATATCTACACATACTGCCCTACTAGGGTACAACAAGCATGAGGCAAACTACAGGTACTGCAAAGTATTGTGGGAAAGAGGCGGAGCTAAAACGAGCTGTCACAGACTTATTTGAGCTAGTCAAACGTATTTGCTGTCACAGGGCAAAAAATAAATGTAGGGTTAATATCACCGAGCATACTATAGCTTCAGCCATTTTGGATTATTTGACGCCTCACTCTCCCATCGCTGCTACAAAGGCCCCAGAGGAAGGCCCTTTGAGCTTCAGGTTGCTAGTTAAAGGTCCACATGATAGGGTCCAAAAATGTTGGGTGGGTCTATCCTTGTGGATAGAATACGTAAAGGCGCTATCGTATTTCTATGGGTAATATCTTGGAGGATTATCCAGGGACATGCTATGACACTCACAAGATTGATTTGAAGGATAATGTATCATTTCATTTTGCTATGAAACCGTTTGCAGCAAATGTGTGATTGAATGCATGTTTACTTCCCCATGAATCATCCTGGCTATGCACAGTGCCTATAGCAGTGTGTCAAATATGCCAGCCTTACAAAGTGTAAAGGTGCAGTGGTTTCTCTCTAGTCCTGGATTATGCAACCATGACAGATATGCGTGTAGACTTGAGAATGGGGGAGAGTTGCAACCATAATTTTGGTTAAATGCAGGCACCTGTAGACAGCTGGAGGAACCTCCTGCTGCAGTACCATGATCGATATAGGAGAGAAATACGCCCCGGTCCAACTTCTCCAGCTCCGGGTGGGCTTGCAGCCGAGAAGTGAAACTGGTGGGGTTGCCTTAGTAATCCCTCTTTCTGTCTCCATGACCTTTAACCTCTGCAGATCATTACCCGATCTCAGAACAGACTAAAAGCAGTGAGGTTAGAGCCGACATGGCGTCCAGCCTTACCGTAAACGGTGCAGCCATGATGTGTCAAGATAGATTTATTCTCTGGGCATTTAAATGGGACCTTCGGTTGCTGTCATCAGCCATTCAAGGTAAGTCTTGTTGCATCATTGGCAGGTATAAAAAGGAATTGGCTTCACACTGTTGCACGCACTGTTTCTTTCTCAGTGGTGTAATTTTGCGATGCCTTCACTGAAATGTAGGCTCCCTGCTGGTTGCAAACATCAGACCTCAATCAGGATCTCATTGCAGTTTAGCTTCGGGCAGTGTTCCTGTGTTATATTTATTCTTCGGTCGTCCTGTGTTGTCTTAGGCGTTACCGAAGTGACCACACTAATGTCTATATTTCAGTGCAGTTCATTTTTACTTGCATTCATACACAACTTAAAGCTGTGCAGATAAACATTGTTTTTGATCTTTATACACATCAGTCCAGCAGACACAGAATTAATGTGCATACACTGCCTACTGTCTCCTACAAGGAGAGCAAAGGAGCCCGGTGAATATTCTCTGGCCTGCGACAGTTCTCTTCGTACATTTTCAATGCAATGGAACATCCACAATGGTTTTGAAATATGGCATTACATTTCAAACGCGCTCGGACTAAACCAGAGACTGCAGGCAAGTTTCTTGCGCAATAGGCTTACAGTAGCGTTTAAGTGAGGTAGTTGGGAAGGCAAATGGTAAATTGCAGGCCGAAAATTAACGTGCCAAAATCTGAATTTTACCATGACATTTATGTTGCGTAGATTACGATGCAAGGCCTACATCTGTGAAGCGTTTATTAAAAGTAATGCAGCATGGTGTCGTTTAAAAAAGCAGTCAAATAAATATATGCATAAACATAGCATAGCCTACCGAAATTCTGTAATCGTAGGTACATTCGAGCCCGTAGCTATTGAGAGTCCGCAAACAACAAAGACAACCGAGACTAGCTAGTCTTCACGTCTGTCTACTACAACTAAACACTACCGGCAATGGATAGCGTCACTGGATCTCTATAGACAGCCTGATGTCTCAGGCCTGTCCATCGGTCTCTGTTATTCTTTTTAAGGGCCAGCAAGAGACAACATGTTGGGTAGCTATGGATGTCACGAGGCTGCGAGCCGACCTCTGGCTGGGGAAAACAAAAATTATGAACTTGGTGTGAGCGTGATCTTCAGGCCTCAATTGCATCTCGAGAAAAAAAAACCGAGAAAAAAAAAGATATTGGGGCTCTATACATTTAGAATATTCACATCAACACTGTTGTCACAGACTTTGAGGAGCACAATAATTTGTAACATTGCTTGCAAATACGATTGTTAGACCACAACAATTCAAGGTGTTGAGGATGTCTCATGAATGTCCTTTGAATACGCACGCGATTCCTCGCGCATATTATTCTTCAACGAATAAAAATCGATTATTTAGGCTACACTTATATCCAAAATAACTGACACCTTTTAAAATCATATTCATTGTAAATTAATTAAATAGCTTCATGTTACTTGCATTTGTGTCATGTTTATATAGACCAACAAAAACAATAGCCTAGTGACATTTTCCTTCTAACGCTAATATGCTATTTTACGTCTAACATTATCACTAGTGTCGAGAAGTTAGTGCAGTATCTATTTCTACGGTGAATTCTAATTCAAGCGATATCCGAATTATTAAAACCATTCAGATATGAATTGCGACAGAATAATACAGACAATAAAAATAATTAGACGCCAGCACATTAAATGTTCACAACATGCAAAAACCGTATTCCAGAAATAAGTCAAATTGCGCGTGAAGAAAATGAAAAATATGACAAAATTCATTGGGCTATTGTAATGGCTACAACAATGCATGTAGGGCCTATCTAAAGTCCTGTTGATTGCCATTTGGCTCAACCACGGTATTATGCAGCAATTCAGAAAATTTGACAACTTTTAACAATACAGAGAGCTTTAGTTTCCATGAATTACATTTTTTTCTTAAAAACATTAACCAATAGCAGAGGTCGCTTAAACATAGCCTAGCAGTATGTGAAACTGCGAAAAGCATGCATTTATTCACGAAATTAATATCAGGCTTTTGAGAACTGTGATGAACGATAAACGTCGTGTTAATTTTCAAAAGGGCTTATTTGTTTCTGAAAAGGTTTTATTCAACTGAGATCTTCTAACAATGAATACCGTTTAAATTGGTGTGAAAATGTCCAGTGAAAACTGAAGCGAATACCCTATATAAGGATTAAAATTTTATATAAGGATTAAAATGACCATTTAAAAAAAAATGTGATGTGAACGGTACAAATTAGCCGATGTCGCATTTAAATCTATTGACAAATAAATAATCGAACAAATAATTTCAGACACTGTATATATAGTGCAAAAGTTGACTATTAGCACTTTCAGATTTAAAGTTGGGACAAAATATAGAACGGCGTAAATTCTGACATCAGCGACAAACATGAAACAATCAACCGACTAAATCACGTTTCCATTTATTCAGTAATATTCTAGCTTTAACCTTTTACATGCATATCAGACTGCATTATTTCCCCCGTCTCAATCGCCATAAATGAATGGCTGTCAATTCAGCAACGAGATGGACTCTATATCATGGCCTAGTCTGGAAACAGCAACAACAGTCATATGTGTCCTAAAATAGTATGCTGGATGCAAAATCAAACGTGTAAAACTCAAACGTTGACTTTCTGGCAGAGGACATTGTGGTCCGGAAAAAAGCAAGTGATTTCGTCAATGTCAGCTTTAGACATTGTGATATTCAAAACTCCTAGAAACTGTAAAAATTGAAAGTGCGTCAGTGTCACGTGTCTGTATTTTAGGCTACGAGCGGATTTTTGTATATTTAAGACGACCCTTGTAGGCTAATAATCTTATAAATTCTTACAAGACTGGGTAATTGGAGTCCGACAATACTTGCCAATTGACTGGCTCCAATAATTTGCCTGTCGTGTCCCGTTGGCCTATCATACGTCGTATCAACACTTTCCTCCGTATAGCCCGTGTTCGCCATGCTGGTGAACCTTAACATGATTCTAAATCAAATCCAGTCTCGCGCTGATTTTCCTAGTGCATGTACCTGCTTATTCTGCTAATCAATCTTCAGTGTGAAGGGGCAATACAGAGAGGGACATCAGGCACTTGCCATTGAAACAGATGCCAACAGTTTGATACAAAATGGGATAAAATATTTATCCGGATGACCTCAGAATGCTTATCTGGTTTATTTTCCTACGAAGCTAAACTAAATATATGTTTTACGCACACGCACAGACAACATGTTGACTTTGATGTCCGCAACATGTTCATTATTCGTTGGGGGGAAACTTGGCGTACAATGACATGGCTGTTCATCAGACCGCTCCTTCCTACGTTTTCCATTCCACTTAAATGAATGACATAAATGTTTCGAATCTGCCTGGGGTCATTCAGTGTCAATCCGCAGCGTTTAGTTAAAAAAACACAACTATTAGGCCTAATAAATGGTAACAGGGTGTCCCATCCTTAATTATTTGAAGGCCCGTTATTTTTAAAACCAATTGCGGACATTGCTGGTGCATAAAGATTACGTAAAGGGAAAAATCTCTTTGAGAGCATGCAGCTAGGCCTAATGGGAAATTAGAAGATGGAAATAGTTATCACGCCAACTAAACGTCCCATGTTATCGTTATGCAATAACAGAACAAAAACACTTGGTCATAGCGCACAAGGCACAAATGTGGGTTCTCAAGCATACAATTGTGCTCGATGCCAATCTCTCTACTTTTACTTTTTACGGATTTGTAGACAGATTAGTTATGGGTCTGTCAACAAGTCGCAAAGCGTGGACACCACAAATGAGCTGATCATAATCCGAAAGAAATCAGAGGTCAATGTCGTTCAGCATTTGGCAGCACTCAAGTATGAGCGCGTGCACACTGCGGCGGTTCATCTCCCTACTCGATGGAATATACAGAGATATTAGCCTTTCATAATGTGGATGTATAAAGGCATTATAGTCTATGTGGGCCTTGGGTGTGCGCATTATAGTGTCGAGAGCGTTTCATTTAGGTCTACTTTACGGCGAACATAATCAGAATCGAACTTTGTAAATGTTTTTTGCCGTGTGTGATGTAAACGCACATACTGTATGTCCCCCAACATGCGCAGAAATATAAAACCTTATCTGTAATCCCATATAAAATTAAAAACGAATTCACTGTTTGAAGAAAATATTTTTTAAATCATAATTTCCAATCCCAAAATGAATGAAGGTGTATGAATTTGGTGTATAAAATTTGTGGTATAAATACCTGCACACTGTTGTGAATGATTTCATATGCATCTCTCTCTGTAGCTCTCTCTCAGACACACACACACGCATTGCGTGTGTATGTGTGCGTGTGACATATCCCATCCTCACTCTCACCCTGAAGTTAAAACAATTTCCATCTTGCTTACTTGGGCTTAATCGTTTATTTGCTGTAGGTGGAAAAGAATATGCGACCTAAAATGCAGCCATTTATTGGTGGGTGTTTTCCGTGAAGCCTCTACTGGATTTATGCTCACGTTTAAGGGTTTAAAATGTTTATCACCGACAAAACAGTGCAGTCACCTCCCGCTTGCCGGAATAAATGGAGTGTTAGAAGAGTCCCTTGAAATGACACGCAAGCCTTGCCACTTGGGAGGTCCGCCTCTCCTCCA
This sequence comes from Synaphobranchus kaupii, assembly GCA_029718625.1. Lineage (NCBI taxonomy): Eukaryota > Metazoa > Chordata > Actinopteri > Anguilliformes > Synaphobranchidae > Synaphobranchus > Synaphobranchus kaupii. The sequence continues at coordinate 16,217,184 of CM056395.1, forward strand.
GCTTCAACGAACACGCTGCAGGAACCTCTTGCAGTGATCAAAACTGCTTGTGTTGAGAAGATCGAACATAGCAAATGCGGATATATTTACTATTAGATGTGCCTTCTTAAATGCAGACAAAAACAAACAAAAAAAGATATCGGTAAATATACTACGTATTTCACGCATTTTGGTTTCTTAGAAATGGAATCTTTTGGAAACTCTGGGTTCTAAAATATGTTTAATTATTCACGGGGTTTGTCGAAACGTCTCCTTTATATGATATTTTCGCAAACGTCAATAAATAAATAAATAAATATATGAACAAATAACAATAAATAAATAAAAGCAGGCCATTAACAAATTTTTACAATGCAACGAGTGATTCTTATTTCCCATGGAAATCCGTCCATAAGAATACGCTCGCTTTGAAATAATTCAGAAAATTAATGGACATGAAATACAACATGATTCTTTTTGAATAGTAGTAATTTAATAATAATAATAATAACGCAATTATTATGAACCGTATCATGTACAATTTAGCTGTTAATGATGCCATTTTGTTTTATAGGCTATGTAGGCCTATACGTTTTCTTTTCCCTGAGTCTGAGTAAAATAATTTTAATGCATTTAAAGTACACCATACAGCTATGAAGGAACAGTTGACTCAACGGTCCAGCTGTTGAATTGTGATAAAGACGCGGAATACAGATGTTACACGTTGATACGCACATTGATATCACAGTCAAGTCCCTTACCTGAAATGTTGCCTCTTTATCCGGGTCTGCGAAGGCTAGCTGACAGGCGTCCGCCTTGTGACGAACCTCCAGAGCGGGACTCTTGCTCACGAGATCGACCCAGCTTTTGTTCTATAAAATGCAATGCAACTTCTACCAGCTTGGTGTCCGGCGACTCAGCGCGCTACTGAGCAAGGAGAAGGTTTTTGAGGACGGTTTGGAGAGTGAGGGAGTTTTTTGGTGAGAAACTCAATCTCACATACAGTAGCGGCTCCATCTGGGAACTGTCACGACTGACAGCACCATAGGGCACAGGCCTGATCTTCTCCATAACATTACACACAAAAAGTAAGAAAAAAAGTGCAGTTCGACAAAAAGGTCAACTGCCTGGTTGTACCGTTGTATTTGCGAAAAAAACATATTCTGGATAAAGAAACGATGGAGAGATTTCCATTTGTTTAGTCTTTAGTTTATGGTAGGCGTAGGCCTCATGGCGGCAGTGGGCTGAATTTACGTATGCAAAGTAAAGAGAGTGGACGTCGTATTACCTCATGCTACCTTCCGCAAAATCATTGTGGAATAATCTAAAACGCCACTAAGTTTACGAGGCTCGTAATAGGCTAATACATGCAACCATCGCTTAGTCAAACGAGAGAATTTGAAGTATCGGCTGTGTTTCAAATTAAAATTGGACCTTTCTGTTTCCTTGGCATTTTAACACAATACTTTAGTTCTGGCATGTTCGGGTATTTCGAGTTGAAACGAAACGTGCCCCTGACAGTGTTGTTATTTCTGTGTACTAGAGGACGTATATAAATGCTTGCAGAAATTGCTTCTGATAACAATCTGTAGCCTACATACCGTTACATTGCTTCAAATAAAACGACCGGCGAGGTTAATGGTCTGTTCAGGTAAACGAATGAAAAGTGCAGCATGGAAAAGGAAAATAATTGCTATATGACCTATTTTACGGTCTTGTAGCCTACATTGTTCATTTCGTGCCAAAAATAAATGTAAATTTTAGTTTAAATTAATTTTCATAAATAAGATTCACAGGACACGTATTTTGGGACAAATTGTGCTCAACAGTTCCCTTCATATTAGGCTATTTTAAAAACCTTTTTCAAAGAAGTAATCCTTGACCTTTGCTTATGGGGACCATTATGTGAGCCAGTTTGTGGTAAATATTGCAAATTAAGCAATGCATTCCGTAAATATTCAGTTTAATAATTTTAATTGAGTAATTTTTATTTTTTAAATGACCAAATAAATAATAAATAATATAAGCAAACGATTCACCGCTGAACAGGAGAATTTGAGAGGTTGAAAAAAAAAAAAGACATGTAGGCTATTTGCCCGGTCTGTGACCTGCATAGATAACCCGAAGGTGATGGACTCTTAAATATATTTTAGCGTCTGGTCCTGAAATAGGTAACACAATTAGGAATAATCCCCGGGAGTTACAAAACCTTTGTCATGTCAACGTCTTTTGGCAGTTATATAGACCTAGTGTATACGTGGGAGAGTTATCCTGCCCTAAGGCACCCAGTAGCCTGTACTTCTTGTCATAACTTATTTTTTTTTAGACAGAAAAAAAAAGTTGTTGTGCAAAGGGCATACTCTATCGATCATATGAAATAGCAATGACTTATTGCGTGTGCAGCCACCTCAGACCGCTTTAAAATGTTTATGCTGATGATGATGATGAAAAAGTTAGCGTACGGAATCCGTTGTGGAAAGTTGAAGCTAACCCACCTTTCCCCTTGAATAAATCCTTAGCATTCGCTAAATCCATCGCCACCCACAATCAGCATTAAAATAGGCCTCTAGATAGTGTCTAAATATAGTGAATGTGTGTGTGTATATATATATATATATATATATATATATATATATATATATATATATATATAGTGAATGTGTAATAAATAACAACATATTTAAATAAATAAATGCTTAATAAATTAATTAACATTTACAACGGGTGGTTTTACATAAAAAATTACCAAAGTATAACCTATTTATTAGGTCGAAGAGACGAAACACTCAGCAGAACTTGTGCATTTTTTGTTATTTCAATAACTCCTTTTGCTCTGTTTCTGGTAAATAATAACACAAAATACTATAAAGGCCAAAAATGTAATTAAAATACATTTCAACCGACCACTGTAAAGAGCAACTGATCCACATACCAGACTGTGGACCCTATTGCCGTTGGAATGAAACGTGCAGCGTGATGACGTCTACTGCTGGAGCGCGATGGCTCCTGGCCGTCTGATCTGACGTCAACATGTCTACGGCCTCTCACTGGAAAGACAGGAAAGAACTGGAGGAGGGCCCTTGGTTGTAATCGTTAGCAGATGCTTGTAATACCAGAAAAATCTTATGTTGTGTTTGCGTTCTACAGTCTATTGCTTTGAAATTTCTTGCATGTATCGACCATACATTGGTTCCAAAGATGTGCATACCAATAAAGACCTATAATGCTAGTTTATGTCTCAAATTATAGTATAGGTATCCTTTCATTTTATGTAGCCTACACGTCACAATTCGAACACTTATTTTTATTATTTAGAGGTGGCTAAGTGTTGCAAATGGGGGAGCAATGAATTTCTCATTTCTAACAATTGATATATTAATATAATTATACTTAATTTTAACGGTTGTTTTAAGAAGAGAAGGCTATTTGATACATTTGCGCGAAAGTGGGAAAAAAAATAGGCGGCAATATTCTCCTTCAACGGAGATTTGAAGTTCTGAGAGAACAAATCTACTCATGCTATATCAGAGAGCTGTACCACTTCTGTGACATCAGTAGGTCACTATGAAGTCATGGGTTTATCTGTACCCTTCGTCAAATTGGAATATCCTGTAAATATTATCTCAGACTCCATCTTGACATTGACAACAGATTCGCTTCTTCAGCTCATTAAGTCATATTTTAGAGCATTCTGGACTGTTAGATTATATAGGTTACAATGGTGGTTTTTGTAGGTTACATTTTATTTATTTATTTAGATGGCATGACATTCCACGTGCCACAAACTGTTTTTATTAGCCCATTATCAGTCTATCAACCCTCAAAAATTATACTGACAAACTATTACTTTCAACAGATGTAGCACCATTAAAATAACACGTTTTATTATATAAGCTTATCATTTTAAAACTGAGGGGAAAATAACATGCGAGAATATACCATTGCCATAAATACGCGAAAAGGGTATTTTATTCCGAATAATCTGGCCTCTACTGCGTAAAAAGTCAACGATAAAATACCATGACCATCACGACCATGCCTGCTCCATTGTGGGGCCAATTCTATCGAAGTCCATTGAAGTTAAAAGTATAGCTACTGCGGGTAGCCGATTTCGTACGGCATAACTTATTCAAAGTGAAATACCTTTGAAATACGCCTTGCGCGTAGATTGAATCAGCCATTTAACACCTTGCCATCGTTTGATTCTACGTTGTGTGATGTAGCAAAGTTTGAATTGTAAGCTCATATGGGTAGCCTATACATATAGGATCATAACATAAGTCAATTCCTTAAGAAATATGTGTTTATTTTTCCATCAAGCATGACAAAAGTAGGCCGAATAGCCCTACTATTTTCTATTTTAGGGGCCTATTCACTCTATATCAGTCCATTCATCTTCAATAAAACATTACAACTTTTTTTTTTTGCAAAAACGAATAACACATCAATTGTAATATCGGTGCATAGTCTGCATTTACCGTTAGTTAGAATCTTTTTTTTTTTTTTGAGGGGGGGGGGGGGGGGGGGGGTGTTGGGGGTGGATAATGTCTTGAAACTAACAATACATTTTTTTGTAATAATATATATTTTTTTATATTATTGCCATTGGCTTTTCGGTAGATTGTATCCTCAAAGATTTAAAGATTTGCGGTAGATTGTACACCCCCCCCCCCCCCCCCCCCCCCCCGAAAAAGCTTCGACTTGATAGGCACACTATCAATCAAAGCAGTATCCGATAGCTGGCCTCTACAGCCATTTACCTTCCCAGTCCCTCTTTATCATTAAGCTTTTAACGTCAAAATCTACATTTTTTCCGGCTCCGGCCTGTCTGGTAATTTAGCTGAAAATAGGCTTCAGAACCATTTAATCAAGTAATTTTCAAATGCCATAGAATTTTGGTATATGCCTACATTACTACATTAGTCTGCATAATTAAACATAATTAAACATTAACATGATTAACTGCCTACACAACTTGGTTAGATGAATAAATTAATAATAATAATAATAATAATAATAATAATAATAATAAACCTTTTTGGTATTAAGTTCTCACAAATAATTGTGCCTAGCCTATTGTAGTGCATCAATGTCATAAGAGAATATGGGATTCTAAAGAGTATAAAAATGTGCCTCTGGTATGCGAAGAGTAATTGTGTTACAGTGATAGTTCTTATATTAGTAGACGATTTGTAACACTGATAAAGGCTGGGCTTATAACAAAGTTTCCAGGAAAAGATACACAATCAAATATTCAGTGTTTAATCAACTCTTACAGAGTACCTATGGTCCCTGTTGGCCTCATACTCTGTAGAGTTTAATTAACACTGGACATTTGACTGTGTATAATAATAATAATAATAATAATAGTTAATTTGCCTAAATACGATTCATATTTACTTATTCACTACAAGGCGTCTGAAAATGTCCATAAAACGGTCAATTCTGTCAGACAACAAGCTCTAAACTGGCACAGGGTTGAATAGCCCACATGAAGAATTCGATGTTTTTCGAATAAAATAATGGCTATAATAGTAAAGAAAATCGAATTGGCATTGTCGACATTT
>CM056395.1:16223229-16313229 GCA_029718625.1 Synaphobranchus kaupii
TTAAACGTGTAAAAAAAAGATTAATTTCCATGACATTCACAAGCAGACAGAAATAACACGTCAAAAACCAATACTAGATGTCCATCCACTTCCTTTGGCCAGGAAATGTATTGTTTAGTAATGAAAATAATAGAAATGTTTTTCGCTAAAGAAGCCGGTGAATGAAACGCTGAAACAGAGGAGGGTATGCGATCATACATTCATCTGAACATTTGCATTGTGGAGACTCTCCACAAAAGCATAGTGAAGTAACACTCCAGGCTCTTTATAAATGTGGGTCAGTAAAGGGTTGACACTCTTTTTAATTCTGCTGCTTTTCTGCTGCTTTTTAATTCTCATAAATGACAAATGAACAGTGTATTATTGTTGGCACTGTGGGGCCTGATGTGAGATTAATATTATTTTAACAACATAAGGTGTAGGTAGGGTGTAGCTGAAAGTCTTTAAAATGTCTTCTAATAATTTAGTCTGTCCAAATGACAAACTGCTCTGTCGTTAGACATAATTGTTACAATTTTTAAATACCAAATGCAAATAAAATCGAAGGATTTTGGATAGTGCATTGTTCAGGCCCGCACTCCTGGTCTGTCTTGGTCCGAATAATTCAAATGCTTGTACTTGACCATACCAAGGGAAATGGTTGTAACCGCACGCACAGGCATGTCTCCAAGCCACCAGCGAGACGCCTTCTGAGCTCAGACCAGGAACTGTCATATGATCCAGCCCGGCAGACTCCTTGCATTCCTGACCCACGCTTCATGTGAAAAGGACGGCGTTCAGCGTGTGTGTGCGCAGTTTCCCGTCACATACTTTCCCTGTAAAAAGCCTGACACTCCCTGCTAGTTCCCCAGCCCCCCCCCCCCCCCGATGGCTGAGCATGTTTACAGAGCTGACATCACTCAGTTTGGCCCGAACACGGCCCAAGGGAAACTGCATTTAAAAAAGCCAACGAAACTCGGGTTCAACCCATGCGGTCCGTATTGATTTAAAGGTTTATTTAAGGCTGAAACATAAAACAACATTTAAAAAAAAACACAACCTTTACAATGTAACACAACCTTTCCAATGTAATATTAAAGTATAATTCATAAAGAAACTTTGTTTGCCCAGTGACCCAATGCAGAATCATAAAGGGCTACATGAAGTATTGGTCAATTAAAATTTCAATGGTTTGAGTTTATTTTTACTCCATTCATTTTGAGACAATAAGGCAGTGTGTCTCTGCCATAACTATGTGGTTATCTGGACACCTACAGAGAGAATAAATATTAAGAAAAACAATGAATAAAATGTAATTACGACAGTATTCAGTTACAATATCCTTTTTTTACATTAAAAAACAAAAGACAAACAGCCGAGAGCTGAGGATGATCCGGTACCAGTCATTTGACACGCGTGGTTTAAGAACATGAAACCAAGGCTGGAATACAATCTGACCACAATGCAGATCGTTTTTAACTTTTGCCTTTGAAAAAACGTACTCGTCAATCCGTTACTCTGCGTTCGCGATCAATTGGTCCATTGGAAGTGGGCAAAAATGCAGTGGCCTAGGAACGGAATGGCTTTGCCTTTCAGCGTTTACTGCGGGTCGCGTCGCGCCGGGGTCGAACCCGATGCCCAGATCTTTGGGCAGACGGCGGCTTCGCGGTCGCAGCGGGCCGGGGCTCAGGCGGACAGGGGCTCGTAGGTGTGAAAGTGGATCCCTTTGGAGCAGGTGATCTTCATGACGGCCCCGTTCAAGCCGCCGTCCGTGATCAGCCTCAGCATTCCTTCCGCGATCAGAGACGGCCTGAAAAGGAGAGAGCCAGACCTTGACCGGTGTGTCCACAAGCGATCTGCACTCTCGCTACGCCCGGGGGGACCACAGCCTGGCTTCCTCGCTGATATAAACAGGGGAAAGTATTTGGCTTAACAGCCTTATCCTATCACTCTGAACGATGGCCCTCTGATCTGGGCCGCAATCCAAGCGGGTTAAAGGACACTTGGGACCTCCTTCTCTAAATAAAAACGATCACATTATGTACCTCGTATGTATAAAGGGGTCATGTTTTATTTTAAGGTCCTGTTAACTGTATGCCGTTAAAGAATAGCAGTCAGTAAGCCATTAGTGAGATGGAAATGGGTAATCTGAACTTTAATCTTTTGTGGAATAAAATTATTTTAGTTTATTAAATGTACTTCTGAAATGTTTAGATTTTCCCCTTGACTGTATAAAGTGAAAAAACAAGTGGGGGTGGACACCTTACCCATATGCTACGTGTCAGTTTGACATTTTACTTCCATTTAATTGTTAATCCTTTCATAGATTTACACATAACTGAAGTCACTCCGTACGTAACATTTAAATGATATAGTAACATAGTTGTAAATATTTTTTTTATGTTTTAAGTGGGCGTTTGAAGTGCCTGTAGATGAGGAATAAAGGCAGTGAGTATTTGAAAACGAATTGGTGTGATCAACCAAACATTTTCTTTGGGTTTATTTTCCCGTAAAGCCACTCTAGGTGCATTTAATGCATCTAATATATTATACGGAATAATTCACCCAAAATTTAAAAAAAACTGACATGAAGACTGAAATGTAACATTTGAGCCATTCTAATTGCTACTGAAAAAGGTAGTGAACTGGCTTGTCTTGTATGCATCTGAGAGATCAAAGCACAACGCTACTGGTTTCATTCCTGTATTGCTATGGCTTGTGACAAGTCAGCAGTGCCTTTATCTTGTTTATTGTACTGAGATCTGGCAATGGATTGTACGCAAGATAAAAGACAACTCTGCATAGTTTCCACAATCACTTCCTGCACACAAACAATCTAAATCGGCGCACCTTTGAAAGGGACTACAGACGTTAACAAAAAAAAAAGGCTTTTGTCCAATAAGAAGACGTAAAGAGCAGGAAGTAAGCAGCGTAATAAGGAAGAATAACGTGATTTCGTCTGATTCATCATGATCTCTGCTTCTCTGAATGGTGCATGACCTGTGAAACTGAAGGGCGTGAACATTGTTTGCCAACAAACTGCATAGTTTCCACAATCACTTCCTGCACACAAACAATCTAAATCGGGCGCACCTTTGAAAGGGACTACAGACGTGAACAAAAAAAAAAAGGCTTGGAGGCTTTTGGCCAATAAGAAGACGTAAAGAGCAGGAAGTAAGCAGCGTAATAAGGAAGAATAACGTGGTTTTGTCTGATTCATCATGATCTCTGCTTCTCTGAATGGTGCACGACCTATGAAACTGAAGGGCGTGAACATTGTTTGCCAGCACACGGAGAAACGCGCGTCCACACTGCTATAAAGGACTGGGCAGAGAGCTTAAGGGGGGGGGGGGGGGGGGGGGGGTTAGGAGCATGCTCAGTCAGCCTCCCCTACGCTTCAGCAAGATCGAAACCAGGAGGTCGCGAGGCGTGCCGACACGGGTTGTTTCTCCTGACTTTTTTCCCCATAGAGTTCTATAGGAAAATGAGTCCGGAGAAATAACCCTTGCAGTGATCCATCCACATCTACTCCATATCTGGCAACAGAGTGATGGTTTGGGGCTCGTTTGATAGCTCAGACCCTTGATAACTTACAGCCATTTAGCCAGCCATGTGTTCCATACTGTACCAGTGTAATTTACAGCTGAATCTAGTCTCACCCCCCAATTTCCATAGAGATCCATTCAAATGCAGAGAGGTTATAGTAGGGGTGTCACGATTCTCCAAATCCGCGATTCGATTTGACTTTCGATTTTAAGGTCACGATTCGATTCGATTTTCGATTTTTTTTTCAGCACTATTTTTTTTCCCAGCACTATAGTCTAACTAATGTCTATGCCATTGTTAGACTATCGAGTCTTGATTTGTAAAGAAAAATACTTGTTTCTCAATAAGTAACTTTTATTTGAATAATAACAATTATAAATAATAACAAAAATATGAGAATATTTAAACAAACCTAAACAGTTAAGAGCTTTATCAAAACTAGACTAGAATAATAAACAGTTGAACATTTACCATGCTATTAACAATTTACACATTGGTTTTATGCCCTGACAACGGTCATTTACATTTACATTGTCGTCAAGGCAATTAATTCTGCATTAAATGCTTAAATCCAGCGTTCTCCACCACCGAATAGGGTCGCATGTCTGATGCTACAAACAAGTTGAATTTTGTGGAAGCTTGTCTCTAAATGAGAATGGAAGAGTTGCCTGTGTCAATGTTTTTTTCCTAGTCAAATCTATTTCTTTGTGATGCCTGCGAATGTGTCCTGCCATATTTGACGTGTTGCCTGAGGTGGCGTATGGTACTCGCGTGTAGCATAGCCGACAAACTGTCGTTTTTTTGTCAATGACGCGTTCGTTGTTTATATAACTCACGGGGAAGGCAAACTGTTGCCACACCGGTGACTTGAGGGAAGCAGGAGGATTTTGCAGTGCTGTTTCTCCATCTCCGACTCCGGCAGTGGCCATGTGTCGAAAAGTAATGCAGGCTACCGGTAAGCTAACGTTAACTAGCAGCTGTGTCTTCTTTGAAATATCGTTGTTTTTTTTTCTTCAGACGCACGCCTGCGTGGACGAACAAAATGCAGTGGAAGGCGTCAAGTTTCGTTTTGTCGGAAACGCTTACATTAGAGATGGCCAAGTAGGCTACTTTTTTTTACATTTTACCCATCACATGAAAGGCTAAGAAGAGCGCGCGGGGGGCGGGGGTGGAGAGAAAAAAAAAAACTTGGAGAATCGCGAACCAGCTTGTGATTTCGAAGTTCGAAATCGAACGCTCATTTCGATCGATTTTCGATTTCGAATCGGTATCGTGACACCCCTAGGTTATAGTATCGCTTGTAACAGTACCTGAAAATAAGATATCGACAGTTTTTTGATGTTGATGGTCACAGACTTCAGGAAGTAACAGCATGTAAAGGATATGTGACCAAATATGAAATATGATACTTTAAAAATACGTTAAAGCAAAGGGTATGAATACTTATGTAAATGAGAAATTTGTTTTTTATTTTTAATAAATTTGCAAAAATCTCAAAAAAACTTTTTTCACATTGTCATTATGGGGTGTTGTGTGTAGAATTTTGAGGGAAAAAATTAATTTAATCAATTTTGGAATAAGGCTGTAACAGAACAAAATGTGGAAAAAGTGAAGCGCTGTGAATACTTTCCGGATGCACTGTATATCCAATTGCTTAAGTATTTACCATACACCTGTACATCTTTGAACATGTCTTATATTCTTTGTATATATTTGTTCTTGATTTGTTCATGAGTTTAGAATTCAGATTTATATAACATTTATATTTCATGTTGGAGCAATTCCATCTGCATCTGAATAGGGTGTTGTGGGAGGTGTAAGTGGAAGTTACGTTTGTACTTAGGGACAACTTCTGCCTCAAGCATTATGGGTAAACATGTTCCCCAGGGCTCAGTGTTACTTATTTTCATAAATGATCTCAATAAAGTAATATTAGAGTAGAAGAATAAAAACGGGGAATGTACTTACTGTAGTACTCCAAACTTGTGCATCTTCTCCTTGAAGGAGTCCTTGTATTTGACAAATTTCCCCATGTTGTCTTCTTGCTCAATGGACTGGAGAAGAGGCGTGTCCACAAAGCCTGGGCACAGCACGTTGATCCTCACGCCGTAGTTCCCTTCTTCAGCCGCGTCCTGTTAAAAGCAAACGACATAGTGTGCATCCCTCTATGATTGGTCCAGATGTAGAAAGGGGTGTGTGTTATGCAGGGGGAAAAAAACATTTAGCCTCACTTCTACCATTGAGTTTGGTTTGATCATTAAGTGGCATGAGGAATGAACAGTTTGTCTATGTACATATTTCGGACAGATCGTAGCAACTCCATAGACTAACTGCCTTGACGTGTGTGAAGAAAAATTGGCCTTAAAGACTGTCTAGTAAAGGTCACCAGCTAGCTTTCTTTGGCTGCATAAATATTTTGCTTGCTCCGGTGTGAGGATTACATTGAAAGATTCTATTTGAGATGGTTCAAAACAATTCAGGGAGTTTCAGGGGAAAGAGGTTAGACTGAATGTGCTTTCTAATGTTTACCAATTGAGTCACTTCATTTTAGAATAGAATAGAATAACTTTTATTTTCCCTTCAGTTGTAGACCAGCATCAACAAAAAAGACATAGACGTCGCCTCACTCCTCCCCCGCATAGTGTAGAAGTGATCATCTTTCAGGCAAGGCAGAAAGTGTGTAGAGCAGGTATACTCACAGCGATGGCTCTGGTGAATCCAATCACGCCGTGCTTGGTGGCTGTGTACACCGGCTGATGTGGGGAATGGAGGAAAGCTGGAATCAAGGAAGTCATTCCACAATTATGATATGAAATCACAGAGATCCAAAATCAAATTAATTTTCACGTTTCTATGAACATAGTCACTAAATGCATAGGCTACTGGTGGAATGTTCTATAGACAGACATTTTAGATGCCTTCTGAGCCTCCATATCTATGACCCCTATTAGCTTTCCATTTCAAGGCCATGGTAAAGATGCCCCCCCCCTTCGAATTTCCGATTTGAGTACTAGATAATGAAATAAAACTTTAACAGATTGTTGTGAAGAAATGAAAGCTTCTATTTTCTTGACCTGCACCACTCTGATATCCCTCTGAAATGGCACAATATTTACATTGCACCCATTGCATTGTAATTATGAGTTTGATTCCATCAGACTTGTAAAATACAAACCAAGTACGATGAGACAATCTACACAAGTCATTCAGGGCAAAGGGCTCATTTGTTATTATATAACCTGGGAGATCAGCAACCGTTCCACATAGCCAGTCCACCTACATTCCATGAGGGTTTTTTTTTCTCTGCACAAACCAGCTGTCAAGGGCAGGATTTAGCCATCCAATCGAAATGCACTTTAGAGTACGGTGTTACTTAGAGAGAGAGAGAACTGAGTGACTGAATCATCTGACTTTCGTACACAGTATGCCAAAGTATCTGGTAAGGCAGAGAATAGCAGGTGCTGTCTAGCTGTGGTGGAAAGGAAACGGGTCATAAATTAATTCCGCTTCACAGACAGTATATACTCAAACATCTGTTTATTTACATTTTCTTTCCACGTACGCCTCTCAGATCAGAACACATTATTATTTGTGTATATACATGTGTACAATAACCATGGAATGCGAAAGCTATGAGAGTTTGCCCTTCATTCCCACCTTGTTTAAAAGGAAATAGCAGCCGTTTCATTTTAACGGGGTCAAATGTCAACTGGCAGTTCCTGTGTGTATGTGTGTGTGTGCCCAGTTTTCTTTTCCTTTTTCAGCATGATATACTTTGAGAGCTGTAGCCTCAATTAGTAGGCTACAGCTCTCAAAGTATGTCATATATAGCTACATATAGCTATAGTATGTATAGCTGCAAATGAAAATCAATGCATACATTTGTAAACAGTATTGTAAGCAATGTTGCTTAGTATAAAATATTTTTCAGTTTAAATTTAAGCAAAATTCAAGGTCTCTACAAATTAGTCAATCATTAAATTAAAACATATTTTGTGGAAGGGCTGTACATGAATCTCTGCCAAAATTTCTCTACAACCCTCCAATCTTGACCAAGTAAAACAAACTCCCACTTTGAAGTGTGTTCAGAGTCACGAGTTTCACGAGGACAAACCTTCGGCACAGATCCAGAGTTTGATTAATTATAATGAAAGAGATCTGCCACCACCCTAACTCCCAGGCAAATACAAGTAAAGTTCAAACTGATATTCTATTCTTCTGAGAAATGCTAACACAGACGTTTCTCTCCGCTTCTCCACCGTACGGCCCGCCACTTTGCGGTGTTGATCCTAGTGCCTCAGTACACTATGAAGGAAATGTGTTGTGGAATCCAGATTTGGCAAATGGCACATACATACCACGATGTTTTTGTTGTATTGTTTCATAGAGAAGATAGAAACGCCTAGCTCTGAATGGGCATTTGCCTCTATATTCCCAGGGCACATTCAGATGTTAGCATGCAACAGGTCTGATATGCTTTTACACCTCACTGGGTGGTCTCTGATGACGTAATAACATAACTCAATTCACTCCGCTTGCATGTGTGTGGCCAAATCAGTTAGAATGTGTTGTCGCTGGAAATGTCTCTTGGCTACAGTTGATAATGTAAATAGAAATGTGATGTTTGCCAAAGCTACATCTGATAAAGGGCAAATCCAACAACATGTGTAAACTACAGTGTAGAGACCCCTAGTCACACCCCCTACCTTGACCTACCCAAAGCCCGCTTACTCAGACCTCGGTCCCACCAATGGCTTGACCTAATCTGTCTGACTCCTCCCCTTTCTGTCTCCTCATGATTCACGAACAAGAAATAACGGATGTCATGTACCTTACTATAGGCAGAAAAATCCAGCCATTTATAACAAGTAGATTCGATTTGATCGCATGCAAACTTCAAATCTTCCTGTTCACTCCCATCAGTACTTGCGGGGCCACATTTAAACATTTACACTCAACCAAACATTCAAAAGTAAATATAAAAATAATTTAGGCAAAACTTGCATGGATGCATTCATCTGCATAATATGCGAATCGGAACAAAAACTACGCTACCACAAATGCCTATCTCTCTCTCTGGTGACCTTTGAGTTGTAGTAAATGTTTCAAATTATTCAAGCCTGCACCTGGGTTCTTAAATGCAGGTTCATTGATAGTCAATAGGGTTTATTGACTAAGGGAGGTGTTCATGCCCGCAGTCCAATGGCGCCGCCAGGGGTGGCCGCCACCCCTATAAATTTGCTGGCCACCCCACTGGCCACCCCAGCGCCAGTCACATAGTTTGTAGTAGCGTCAGTTATGCATTTCATCCCAAATGCACAGCCAGCCAGGCAAAGGAAGCCGCTCTTGACGCAGTGCCATCCTGCACGATATAACACTCCACAACACTTTGGCAACTGGGACTCTCAGTCGAGGAAAAGGTCACAACTAACGTTAACTTGCTACTAAGTTTAATCACTGTGCAAACAGACAAATGAACCGTTATCATTTCGTAACCATGTAGTAATCCTAAAAGATAATCACACGACTTGCTAACGTTAGCTAACTAACCAACAAAAGCAATGCTTCGTATAGCAACGGCCTTGGCTACTTAGTTAGACTTGCATTAAACAAGCTAACGTTAGCAAGTGATGTGATTATTTTTTAGCATTAGCTAGTACATGATTACCAAATTATAACGGTTCACTGGTCTGTTTGCGTAGTGAATGAACGTAGTAGTAAGCTAACGTTATTTGTTACGTTTTCCTCTGCCGAGAGTCAAGGTGTGTCTGTGGACATTAGCCTACACTCAGGAGTGAACATTACGGTGTAAATAGTGCTCTCATCTCGCTGTCAGCTGTGTTGTGAGAAGGCGCTGAGTAGGCTAGGCTACAGGGCTGATGCTGGCCTCTCAAGAAGCACCGACTGTTTCAGGTGACGATAATATTTATGCATTACTCCGATTGCCGGTTGGAGGCTAATAACGTTACTTGTCTTCCCCCTCCACGCTGCACGGACAACAACAGCCTACCAGCCATGGATATAAAAATGTAGATATATGTCGCATCAGCCGCTGTGTAACGACCGTTGCAGCGATACTAATATTGAAAATGTAGCTATGTAGGCTACGTTCTGTAAAAAGAAACAATCATGCATGCATAAGTTGTTAAAATGTTGTCAGAGCTAATGGTGATTCTATTGTTTAAAGCTGCTAGAAAGCAGTAGAGGTTGGTTCTTAATTATTATCTTGGTAGCTCTGATTATTATAACCGTATTAGGCCATAGCTGCAAATCTTGGATGTAGTTTTAATCGCAAATGGAGAGCGATTTTCCAGCTTGGAAGCAAAGTGGTGGAAGTCAGATCGCCGAGCTAACAAAGGCGTCCTATGGAATGGGTATCGACTGTAAGACGTAAAAAAATATTACATTTCCACATCCGTTGTGCTCACGGCATATAGCTACATAATATGACATTGAGCATAGTTGATTCTAATGGAAAACCGCAAGTGTACCTAGAGTGTAATGTGTGAAATGCAATAAACGATGTAGCTAGGCTACAACGAATACAATTCTGAATGTCTTTATTTAGCAAAAAAGAAATGACTTGCATGAAATGTACAAAATGCATAATATAATTTGTTTGGGGTAGTAGTAGCCTACAATGAACTTCATATATATGTATATGTGTCTTTTTAGGGAAAAGGATAACTAGCCTATTTTAAAAACAATGAATTGCCTAATATATACATAAAACAGGATTGTTGTGGAACTCAAAATGTTAACTGAACGATTATTAGTCTATGCACATTAAATCATTAGTAACATTAAATGTAACACAATAAACCAAAGTATATCAGTAGGCATTTCCTTAAGTCGTTCTGATAGTTTTCTACTAGCCTGTATACTACAACAGTATAATAAAATCCTGAAATTATGGCTTTTAGTTTTGGTGTGCCACCCCAAGATTTTAAGTGGCCCCATCTGGCCACCCCTATGAAAAATTTCTGGAGGCGCCCCTGCCGCAGTCATCTCAGCCTGTCAGAAACCGGTTCCACAAAATAAGTCAAACTCGTTGAGACTGGCGATCAATACCAGGTTTGGTGAAAATTTGAATTCTCACACAGGAATGGTTTATGAATTATCCAGCTAACTCGGTAATCCTGCTTTGTGGAATACCCCCCAGATCACAATGCGTGAACACACAGCCAGGTTGAGAAAACATAGAGATAAAACTAACCGTCTCTTCAGTACTTCATAAGCCATTCCTGTGTGAGATTTAAAATGTTCATCAAACCTGGTATTGATCGCCAGTCTCAATGAGTTTGACTTATTTTGTGGAATAACCCCCAAGATCACTAACCAACCACATGTTTGTTATTACAACACATAAAAAATAAAAACTTTAAACTTGATATTTTGAAAGATTCAATCATTCCTCAACGAATTCCAGGAAATAGCAATCGATATGGAGAGGGTCCAGGTCAGCGAAGTCACTTAGAGTTATGCTAGGAGGCCTAAACAACCCAGCGGGCCGTTATTCACATACTGCCGAGAAAATTCAATATTTCATTACTAAGTGTCATTGATTCAACGCACAGATGCTATCAGTTTGTTGGCCCGTATCGTGATGGCGTCATATAAGTCAGAAGTAGCTTTAAATCCCCTGGTACTACAGGGGATTTGAATTACGACAAAAATTTCCTCATGATTTACGACGACTGGGAACTTCTTGGCATGGATCAAGGCAAAGCTGTATGATGGGTGATAGATCTTCCCTACAGAATCCCAGAAAAACTCACTCATAGCCTTAGTTCATTCTACTGGGGAAACATAGAAACTGAAGTGATATGTTCAGCCAACGTTCATCTAACTGCATTGTGCTTAGTCGTCATCGTTGGTAAAATTAAACAGGGTTTCCCATTGTTCCTTAAACAGTATTTTGAGTTTTGGGAAGGCTTGCAGCCTTCTCTCTCAGTAGTCTCTGTGACTATCTATTTTTTCCTGCACCACTTCATCAGGGAGATTGCTCAAGAAGACTGCAATGCAATGATTTTATTTACTTTTATTTAAGCAAGTAGGTCAACTAAGAACTTGAACTTGGTAATTAAAATGGGTAGGGAATGCAAGGGACTTTGAAGCCAATCAAACGTTGCTGGATGATTGGGTGGCCAGTATTTTGTTGACCAGAACACAAATATTAACAACCTGAATCTCAAGAAGGGCCGTGGGATCTTTAAAGACCGCAATGAATCAGGACCTCAGTATAATGCCTTATCCACAGGATGGCCATCTGTAACTTGCAATCAATATGTCTGTGGCAGACTGAAATAGCAAGTGACAGAGAGAGGTGTGCAATGCACGGCTGGCAACTGGAAGATTTAGAAGTTTCATGCAGAGAGGAAGATACTGTTGCATAATCATTGCCATTTCAAGGATGTTTTCAGGAAAAAAACTGAAATCATCATCAAAGACAAAGCAATGGAAAATGTCCCTACATTTGTTCCATTAAAGCCAGAGATTTGTTTGACAATTCAAGTCAACAATCTATTTCCTAGTGATTCTCAGGCCTTGCTCATATTTCATACTTTCACACTCCTCCATATACTTTCTTCTTACTCTATCTACGTATATGGGAGAAGGTGACAGGGCTGGCCATATACAGTGAGCACCAAATTTTTATTGGACACATTTATTGACACATTTGTTGTTATTTTGGTTCTGTACTCTAGCACTTTGAGTTTGAAAGGATACAATGACAATGAGGTTGAAGTGTCTAATTTGAGGGTATAGTCATCCATATTGGATGAACCGTTTAGAAATTATAGAAATATTGGACAGTTTAACATAATGTAGAATAAAGTAATAATTTTTAATATTTGGTCGCATATCCTTTGCATGCCATGACTTTCTGATGTCTGTGACCCAACAATATCAAAAGACTATTGATACGTCACGTGGCGTTGTAATGGCGACATGTAGTCCAGCTGTCTCTCGTGTTCGTGTTTGTTAATTTGAATGTATTTTGTTGTGTCTGGCTTTTGACTTTTGTTTTTTCATGCGCTGTGTCTGTTGTGGTGCGGGGAGGCGAGCTGGAGATTTTTCGGGGCACTCCTGCCGCTTGTTTTGATGATATTGGCGAATTGTCTCGCCGGGATAATTTTGTTTGTGGTCGTCACCATGGAGACGCATTCACAACATATGCTCTGGAATGTCCGTTGGATCTGCAGCAGCAAAGTTTACCATCGCTCTTCACTGGAGTTGAAGATGTCGGGACTGATCAGAGAGCGCAGGCGGTCTTCAAAGGGGAACCATGGAAGAGAAAGAGAAGATGGTGCGGGGGAGGAGTGAGGCGACGAGTGGGAAGGCTGTTGCAGTTCGGTGCTCCGTTTCAACAGTACAGAGACTGCAACACTGCGTGTATGGCGGAAGAGGCGGAGTTTGTGTGTTGGACTGCTAAATGACACTGGACATCTCGGGACATCGGGGGCTATTTTTAATCATGGCTGTATTCCAATTGAATTCACTTAATTTGATATTGTATGTCTTTATTTGGTGTGTTTGTTTGTGTGTTGTGGGTCTGTCCCACTGTCTATGTTTTTTTTTGTTGTTGCTGGTGGCTACAACTGAAGTTCCCGAAAGGGAAAATAAAAGTTATTCTATTCTATTCTATTCTATATCTTATTTTCTGGTACTCCTACAAGTGATACTATAACCTCTCTGCATCTGAATGGATCTCTATGGGAATTGGGGGTGGGACTAGATTTAGCTGTAAATTACACTGAACAGTATGGAACACATGCTTGGCTAAATGGCTCTAAGTCATCAAGGGTCTGATGTATCAAAGAAGCCTTAAACTATCACTCTGCTGCTAGATATGCATTAGATATGGATGGATAACTTCAATGGTTTCTTCTCATGACTTATTTTTTCATAGAGTTCAATAGGAAAATTTGTCAGGAGAAACAACCCTTAAAGTGATCCATCCATATCTACTGCATATCTGGCAGCAAAGTGATGATTTGAGGCTCGTTTGTTACCTCAGACCCTTGATGACTTACAGCCATTTCGCCAACCATGTATTCCATACTGTTCCAGCATAATGTACAGCTAAATCTAGTCCCACCCCCCAATTCCCATAGAGATCCATTCAAATGCAGAGAAGTTATAGTATCACTTGTAAGAGTACCAGAAAATAAGATATCAAGAGTCTTTTTATGTTGTTGGGTCACAGACATCAGCATGCAAAGGATATGTGACCAAATATTAAAAATTATTACTTTATTCTACATTATGTTAAACTGTCCAATATTTTTTGATGCCGGAAAATGGGGGGGGGGGGTGTACAAATAATAATCCGATATGGATGAACATACCCTCACATTAAAGCTGCCAGTCTGCACTTCAACCTCATTATCATTGTATTCTTTCAAACTCAAAGTGCTAGAGTACAGAACCAAAATAACAAAAAATGTGTCACTGTCCAATTAATTATGGTGCTCACTGTATTTCAACAAGGTTTGCCACTCCCCATGACATTAATTACTGTACTATTGGCTAATCTATGATTGGTTAGCTGTGTCAACCAGCAATATCACTTGTGAATAAAAAAAATGAACAATAAAAATAAAAAATGCTTTGCGATTTTACACAAATTAATAACTCCCTTGGAATTTTTAACCCATGTTAAATATTCTTGCATCAATAAAATACATAACTGCATGGTTAGATGCTGCAAATGAATTATATACAATATAATATAACAGCAACATTCTTCCAGTGTCTGGGGGAGCCCTGTATACATTCAAGGCACAGCACAAAATCTGGTCCTTCGTGCAGCAGATGCATATTCACTGATACAACATGAAATATTGGTTATGTTTATGTTACAAACAATGAGAAATCTAAACCACTAAAAACATTAAACCAGGCGCAGTCCATGGAAGCTGCAATCCAACCGGTTTCCCAGCTATTTCGAGACCACCAGTACTTTCAAGGAGGTTAAACTGGTTCAACCGAGGCCTTACACATATTACTACTTTAAAAATCGATTTGTTCAAATGCAAAAGCACCAAACTAAAAACGGAATGGTGCAGCGCTCACTTTTGCAAACCAGTCGGCATGGGGACTACACATTTGCATGACAACACAGGAAATAAGCCGTTCTTTTTTCCACAATCATTTTGCACATTGAGTATTTACATAGAGCGGCTGACACAAGGCTAAAGATCCTTGCAGGACCATATTTGTTGGTTCCATTTATAAGTACAATTGGATGGCTGCAAAGTGGAGAAAATGCTTCTCTGAGTCGGTTCACTGTGTCTTATCAGTTCAACAAAATGCACAGCGGATCAGCAAAAGAGATTAGAATCATATACTGTTAAGCACCTGGTGTACCTACAAGCACCCAAGCTACTTCTATCTGATAAAAAGCACTATATCTCAATATCTTTGTTATATGTGAAGTTGGTTAAATGCTTAGTCTGTGCAATGAAAGAGTAATGGACATAAATATTTCCTAAGCAGGTGCCCAGATAAAGCAAATAAGCATGGCTCAATTGAATCTGAGTTTTTGTTTCGACTATAAGCAGAAAAGCACACAGCCATTATATATTTAACAAAGATAAGCATGTGACTCTTGATATGACGCTGACACAGCAGCGATGCGTCTGTTTCCAGCCAAGCCTCTGACTACCACATAATTGTACTGAGCAACTAATTGCACAGCTAACCAATCCTAAAACGTATACGATGCATTTTCTCTGACTGACTTACCTGCCATAGATGAGACATTAATGATGACACCCCCATCCTTCCCATACTCCTTGCTCATGTGGTCCAGTGCCAGGTATGTCCCTTTTATGAGAGATGTCTGCGCAGAAAGACAGACAGCTTTACGTTTTCGTGCACTGGCTTAAACCCATTTCAGCACTAAAAACATTAACTGCAGTAACAGTAAAATGTTATTAATATGCAACCACTCTGATGCAGGCCAAAATTATATTCAAATAAAACAACATGATTTACAGTTCTTCTCTGCTTAATTCTGCAGTGACATTTAGCGGTCGTCCTTGGCTTGTGTTTTAGACGGTGTCTAACGCACTTGTTCCTAGTTCGAAAATGCACTAATGTACGTCGCTCTGGATAAGAGCGTCTGCCAAATGACTATAATGTAATGTAATGTGTCTACTTGTGTAGGTATTAACATAACAAGCCCATTCTGAGTGGAGTAGAGGTTTTCTGTAGGTTTGACCTTTCCAAGTTCAGTGGCTACTTTGGTACTGCAGCATTTGAAAGACTTTATTTTGCAGAGTGAACCGGTTTCACTGTGAAATCTTATCAATCTACAGTAGGTACACAAACCGTGGCTGTGTAAAGGGCATGGCATATAATAATAATACAGGCTATTCATTAACTCAATAAGCAGACAATAAAGGTAAATTACCAAGTTAACTTCGATGGTCTTTTCCCAGTTCTTTTCGTTGTTGATTCCAGCATTGTTAATGACGATATCCAGTTTCCCAAACTTCTCGACTGTGGTCTCGAAAGCATCTGCGAACATTTCTTTTTTACTATTTGCCCGTCAAAATTATACTTCAGAAATATAGCGCTATTATTCAATAGAAATCTGTTTATGGTCATCTTGAAATCCTTTCTTCGGAGGCATGAGCCATGAGGCTTACAAAGTTCTCTACCACTCTTCGTCTTACAACATTCCAAAATATGTTTTAAATATCCTGAAAAAATACATTAAATGCATTATGCACTCAAAGACAGAAAAACAAGTTAAGAATTGTTCAAGCACAGCAGGCTGTTTTCTTAACGACTGACAGAAGTTATGTCTGTAAAGAACAACAGTAATTGGCATAATTCTCAGTCAGCCCTCACTATGCTTACCGATAGATGTTAGAAAACGAATCCACTTGGGACGTCCAAGAACATTCAAAACACATTGCCTGCAGCGGTTTCCAAAACTCAAGCATGTGGTGTCTAAATCGTTTTCAGACAACGGGACCCTGTTTTTTGGACTTGTTATTTTAAATGACACGTGTTGATGAAATAGGCTGCCTTTTTGTTGCTCTGCTTTTCAACTCATGGTGCTGAACAGAATGTTGAACTTTTTTTCCAAAACAAATACACGAGACCAAAACTACGTTACCTTTTAGCTTCCCTTTATCGGACACGTCACATTGTATAAAAATACAGTTCCCTTCTCCAAATTCTTGATCTAATACTTTCTTGCAGTCTTCCCCACCTTGTGTGTTCAGATCGACAAGCGCAACCTGAAAGCATAAAAAGCGAAATATGGGAAGGAAAGCATAACTTTAGAATCTTCTAAGAACTCAGCCAAGCGAGTAACCTCTGTGAAATTGGATGCTGGCGACAGCAAATGAGGTTAGAACTTTGTTGAAAGACCTGAGTGTAAATTATACTACTTGGCTATTGGAGGCGGTAGATCGCTTTACCTTTGATTCATTCTTTAGTAGGGACTCGGCCACTGCCCGCCCGATTCCTTGCGCTCCACCGGTTACCAAAGCCACCTTCCCGTGTAAAGCCATGCTTGTTGTTCATCGGTGAACGCTCAGCTTTAAGTAGATATAATCGGTCTGATCAGCTGTCAAAAGGGGGCGGGTAGTGCCCTAAGTCAACTCAGTGTCCCCAAGTAGCTATATATTGTATCCTCTTTCACTTTCGAACTCCGCGTTTGCGGAGAAAATGTAAAGAAAAGCCTGTAGCCTACATTTTTATATTCCATGCAAAGTGAAGGCATCGGTTTTGTTACGCGATTTTGTTTTGCACACCTCCTCATAGCTATAGACCTAATATGTTTTTTAAAGCCTAAATATTTCCTTCTGGGTGTTTAAAATATTTTTTAAAGTATTATTAACGTTATAGAATGCTACAAATGTTGTGCTACATTCAATTATCAGACCTGATTATGTGGACAAATGACCTTTTAAATTATTTGGCTATTCATATATACAGCAAGTTACTTCCTTGGAAGTAATTCAGGTTAAGTACCTTGCTCGACTATGCAATGTAAATTAACCACCAAGGAGTGTTGGAATGAACTACTACAAAGAAAATAAATGTAGCCTATGGAAGCCTATTTATTTATGTATTGGACTGTTGCCAAATACACGTACAACTGAACATGCTGATTAGTGAAACATTATCAAATTTGTGGGATGTAAGAAAATGTTTATAAAGACAGACCACAATTCCAACAAAGTTGGGACAGAATGTAAAATGCACATAAAAGCAGAAAGCAGTGATTTGTAAATTATTTTATATATTAATTGAAAACAGTACAAAAATATATATATTTAATATTTACCTTATCAACTTTATAGATTTTCTGTAAATATATGCTAATTCTTTCCGCATTTGATGCGTGCAACACGTTCCAAAAAAGTTGGGACAGGGCCAAAGAAAAGACTGTGGAGTTCAAAAAAGACCTGTTTGGAACATTCCACAGGTAAACAGGTGTTGCTATCATTACTGGGTATAAAATGATATTAAAATACTCTTGATATTTTATTTTCAAGTATTCTTACAAGCAATACTATAACCTCTCTGCATTTGAATGGATCTCTGGGAATTGGGAGGTGTATATTGGGGGGACTATATTAAGCTGTAAATTGCATGGCAATAGTATGGAACCCATGGTTGGCTAAATGGCTGTAAGTAATCAAGGATCTGAGGTATCAAACGAGCCTCAAACCATCACTCTGCTGCCAGATATGCAGTAGATATGGATGGATCACTTTAACCCTTTCATGCATGGAGTCCACTACAGTGGACAGGCTTTTCAAAGTCTTTGACTACGTTAAAAACCTAGTGATATAGTCAAACATAGTCAAAAACATTTCTGACCTCCAAAAAAATATCAGAGCAGATTCCTTGCAACTTTGCCTAAATTTTGATATGCTCCATCTTGTTACATTTTATTGGCTTTTCTAGTTTTGATACAGTGAAGGTCAAAATGGCAGGTGGAGGTGGAAACATCCAAACTCCCTCTGGTGTAGCTGTGAAAACCTTCTATTCCTAGAGAACAGAGCATGTTAAAAAATATATATTCTTATTAGGGAAGATGCAAGGAGCAGAATTAGTTATATTTGTAAAAAAAATTACCATAGTTCTTGTATTGTATACGAAAAACCTTCTGTCCACTGAAGTGGACATCATGCATTAAGAGATGTAATCTGCATGTGTGGTCTATGTTTTCAAGGGGCCATTTGGGGCACATTTCTGTGACCTAGGCGGGTGAAACACATGCGGAGTTTGATGTGAAAAAGGTATTGCTCTGTTTTGTAATAATTCATGCATGAAAGGGTGAAGGGTTGTTTCTCCTGACTTATTTTCCTATTGAACTCTATGGAAAAATAAGTCAGGAGAAACAACCCTTCAAGTGATCCATCCATATCTACTGCATATCTGGCAGCAGAGTGATGGTTTGAGGCTTGTTAGATACTGCAGACCCTTGATGACTTACAGCCATTTAGCCAACCATGGGTTCCCTACTATTCCCGTGTAATTTACAGCTAAATCTAGTCCCACCCCCCAATTCCCATAGAGATCCATTCAAATGCAGAGAGGTTGTAGTATTGCTTGTAAGAGTACCTGAAAATAAGATATCAAGAGTATTTTGATTGATAGCATCACCTGTTTACCTGTGGAATGTTCCAAACAGGTGTTTTTTTTTATTTCCCAGTCTTTTTTTGCTCCTGTCCAAACTTTTTTGGGACGTGTTGCAGGCATCAAATTCGGAAAGAATTAGCATATATTTACAGAAAATCTATAAAGTTGATGAGGTAAAACATTAAATATCTTTTGTTTGTACTGTTTTCAATTAAATATATGTAAAAGATAATTTACAAATCACTGCTTTCTGCTTTTATGTGCATTTTACATACTGTCCCAACTTTTTTGGAATTGGGGTTTGTACATACAAGTAAAGAAATGAATCTGAATGACATCAGTCAAATGTCCTTTCAACTGCATATGCATACTATATGTATTGCTGTCACAACCTTTTGGTGACATTTTATGAAGAACTATTTAAATGTGAAGACCACAGAGTCCAAGGTAATAATTGGCTAGGGATAACTTTCTGCCAATTTGGTTTGGAGCAATGCACTAGGAACTGTGGTGACCATGGACCCAAACTACAGCGACCGGTTGCCACCGTCACAGTCTGTGAGCTTAAGGTGGTGGCGCTTGTGTATGCCCAAGGGAACTTGCCAACTGCTTTTTCATCATCAAACTCTGTGGCACACGTGATCCGAGGCTAACTTCCTGTCAACGAGGAAGCTGGGCGGTAAAACGGCTTTCATTTCTTTCTCTTTAGTAAATAATTGAAACAATTAACTACATCCTGAAGCACAGTGAATTGGGCTCCATGATACATTGATGAGGATTTGATCAAAGTTTAACTCCTTAACTTTTGACCTTGATGGGAAAAAAATGCACGTATTTGTTTCCGTCATTATTACAATTTGGCGATTGATGTTTCGTGCCCATTGAACTCACCAGACTATAAAAAAAACAAAAAAAAACATTTGTACTTGGAACCATACATCAATGAATTAAAGGCAGATTGAATCTTAGGCTGCGTTCGGATCCGAAATGTATCCTTTCTTCCTGTCCTTCCCTTCCCTTGTTTCAAGGGGGAATCCCCAAAATGCCAAGATGAAACATGGCAGCCATACCAAGTGTGATTCGGATCCAATTTAAGAAAGGGGAGGGAGTAATTATATTCCCTCGCTCCCTCGTTTATCCTCCCTTCCACCAAGGGTATACAATGCAAGCTTCCAGCGAGAAGGGAATACCACAATGCAATGCTCCACATGGAAAAAGTGGGCGGTCACCACAGAACTATGTGCGGTCACATTTCAACTCTATGGTGTTGCACTTCCGAGTTCCGAAATGTTGCGAGGGTGGTTCAGTTCCGCTTTTGTTTGTTTCTCGTCAATCGTCCCTTGCAGAGCACCTTTTAAGTTTGCTTGCTGCACGTAGCAAATTGCGTCACAAGACAGCTCCCTCGAGGGAAGACAGCAAGGGAAGGGAGTGTGTTAAACTGGATTCGAATACAGCCCGAGTCATTGTCTCAAGCAGCAATATACAGGTGTTCAGTCATCGTGGCAAGTGGCCTTTCCCTCTCGCTATCTCCCAGAGATGTTAACTTCCTGTTTATTCTCTTGATGTTAGGCTGTCTATACTGGGACATGATGTATGAAGGAGACATATCACTGGGACCCGGCCACAAACTGAGTTCAACTTTAGTTGTATTTTGAAGACCAAAATCCCACACTAGGTGCATCCCAAATACTGAACACCGCTCAGAATTGTCTGCAAGGCCACGCCCTAACAGTCTTCAGGAAAGGGACAAAGGAAGACGAGGTGGAACTGTGTAATTACATATAGATTTTGTGTTTCTATGCGTGTGCAAACAGCCGCTTTCCATATCTCACCATCACCCGTGATAAAGGAACATTTTTTTTGCAACATTTGCAAAGATCTATCCGGGCCTGTAAAAAGCAGACATTTGAATGAGAGAAGACTCCACCACAGACGTAACCACACCAACCTGCTGCAGCAACAGAACTAACAATGCTCACGATTCTAGGTCACTATGGTTACAAAAGTAGGTTGTTTTCGATAAATTGGAGCTGAAGAAGATGGTTCTATCTCTCATCTCACGCAAACATACTATACATTAGGCCTAATTTATTTCTTAAAGGCAAATATAATAAATAATTGAGCACTGGAGAAAAATCCTTTTAGCTTTTTAAGGAGATTTATTTGGTATATGAAAAGAGTATTTACAGATGCACATGAAAGAAATAATGTTTCTGCAAACCACATTTGCAAGTGACTGCGGAAGCACTTCCTTGGACAGACTCACACCATTTTTCAAAAAATAAAATACGTCAAAATTGACTTAAATTCATGCATGACATTTAATAACCTTTTCTTTTGTACAAAATTAATTATTTAAATACACTTGCATTGGAAATGTACATCAATGTATTGATATTCTTATCGTACACAAACATCTTTTACACTGTGTATAATTGTGTCAAATACGCAAATGAAGAAGTGGTATTAAAATCTAACATCTATCAAAGGTTTGTTCTGTTAAGGAATGTGTGAGTATATTGATATGTTTTACCAAAACATATGGCACAGTTTAGTTCCTTGCTTTTTGATATGCTTTATCAATACAGTATATTAAAAAAATGTCCAAATGAATGTTCCCCTTCAAGAATTAGTTCACTGCTCTATAACTGGTTATTGAATCACCCCTTATAGTACTTCAAATCAACATAGTTTAACTTGTTGTTTACTGTATTATAGTTAAAGAACTGGCAATACACATGCATAATTGTTTTATGGCATGGAGTCAGTGAGGTGTTTAACAAGAGTTTCTTAGTTTGTTCCTCTTGAATTCTGCCTCTTTTTTAAATAGGAATGCTTTTGGCACTTTTCTACAGAAAAATGACATGTTAAGGTACTATTGTCCTCATCTCAATTTTATGGGACCCAGTTCCATAAAATAACGGTAAGAATCTTGAAATTGCTTCAACGTCATATCAAATGGAATAGTAGCTTTCATTACGGAATGGGTTTTTTAAAATGGCATTAATATTGAGAGTTTCCACTTCAGATATAATTTATATGAAACGGACACAGTGTGTTCCTTGGGTCAGAATAGATGGTTATTGGCAGAGAAGTTTATTAGCGGTTTTGTACTGGTCCATGAGGAACACCTGGTATCACACGCTGTATGCAACATTCTGAGCAGAGTTTAATAAAACAAAGGACATCTTTTCTGACTTTAAAATATGAATCGGCTATACTCTATATTAAAAATAAATACTTCATGAGAAATTTACATTTCAATATCCTTTTTTTTTTTTTATCAGGGAATGTAGTCTAAAACACCGCTGTGAGTAAAGTGACAGTCATTTCAAGTATAGGGCATTGGCTCCCCTTTGGTTTCAGAACAGAAATGCTGATTCCATGAAAGAGCTGGCATGTGGCCCCCAGCAGCATGGCCACATAAAAGCACGAGGTCATCCAAAGGTCAGGAGAAACGCTGCTCGGACTCTTCAGTTCCCTGAAGATTCCGGAACCATTTTTTTTCCATTCTTCTTCCTCTTTTTTCTGCAGTTGAATGCACACAGATTTGTGCTCCTTTATGCCTTGCGGACACACAAGCGCGAGGACATTTCCATATATCTGCCTTCTGCTGATCATATACCTGTGCGTCCAACGTCCATGGCCACATGGCAATAAATACATTTATGTCATTCACAAATGTAATGGAAGACTATATAGATGACATTATATTATGATGAGGGCTAACTAAATGTTAGCCCCTAATTAGCTACTACGTTTTTTTTTTCTTCTTCTTTTTAAATATTGGTAAAATGTAAACTATTATCATTGGTCGAGACAATTCCCTTCACCCATGCAGTTAATCAGGACAGAAAATCACCCACTCCAGTACAAACCAGATCACATACAGTTTATATTTTCTTTTTTCCCAGCTTATTCAATGAGCTGTATCAGAAGCTAAGCAATCTCCCACCCCAGCCCAGTTTACAGATGGCACTGCTGTTCATAGCTGCGTGTTCCTCGTTTGAGCATACAGTTTGGTATCAGGAAGTAAGTTGGCAGCTATGACTCTGATGTAACCTATGCATGTTTTTCTTGCATAACCAGGATTATTTTTCTGAGAGGTGAATCAGGATGAAGTAATGGGACCCAGCTGAGTGTATGAGTTGTAGGTTTTTGATATGATTGGCAAGGTTCCAAAACGGAACGGAGTAAACGTGACCAGGCACATGAACAAACAATCCTACTAGAGCCCGAAGCTGCCAATCAGTAGGGGATGTTGGATAGAGGGCGTCAAGGGCGGTTTATTTTTTTTAAATAATCATAAAAAAGGGAAGTCCAGCTATAAGTGAATCAATAACTGATTTTCCGCTGTTATTTATTTTAACTTATCGATTGACTGCGCATGACAGATCCACCCATTATGGGGTTTGACAAGCCAAGCTCACTCATCACCACATGTAGAGTTATGTTTGTTCTGATCTCTCTGTCCATATCAGCACTGAAGAAGCTCCCACGGTAACTGCACAACCTGTGTGTCTCACCTGCATATATGTATATAAATCTCACCTGAAATTAATGTATGATGGGTATTATATGTGAATATGTCACTTTGTATGTATGTGTATTGGATTATATGTGTCATTATGCACAGACTGAAGATACATTTCCTCTTGGAGGACAATAAAGAATCTAATCTAATCTAAAAGAGTCTGTTTGTTTTGATCCATCAGTCGAATAAAGAGCAGCTTCTACTTAGAGGGCACCAGCAATAACAACGGAAAGACAAAGCTGACGTACACTGTTACTTAGGCATTTCTTGGGTATACAATCCATCCCAGTAGCCCTCAACCAAAGCTCACCATGAACCAACACCATGCTGTACTGATCCTAGGTACCTCATGTTGCGTTAGGGGAAACTATGAAACACTGCATCATATTCTTAAGAAGCAACATGAAACTTAAAAAGTAACTTCGTAAAAAGTAGGTTGTAGCCAATGTGTATTAGCTGCCTGAGTAAGCTAAGCAAGTACTGTATCTGTAAGAGAAATGATCTTGCCTAACCTATATGTGATATCTTTGTGGGTAGGGCCGGATCTAGACATGGGTGACAAGGGCGGTGACCTGGGGTGGCATCCATCTTGGGGAGCGGGGGGGCACCAATCAAAAGGGGGAAAAAGAAAAATGCACTTGTTGCATCCACGGTAGTCAGCGGCCAACGCCAACCACCAACCCCCCGTCCGTCCGTCCGTCCATCCGTCCGCATTCGCTGTTAAATGTCTGAATGTGATTACGGTATATTATTTTTGCAGTCTTCAGTTGCCATTTCAACAAAGTTTGCAGAGTGCAGCGACAACACACAAGCAAAAAAACACCAGCCGTGGTCTCCTTTACTGAGATGAAAGCAATCCCCAATCAAAAAGTTTGCTTGTAGGGATATGGTTCTGAACCCTCATTTCAATATAAAATTACAACACCTCATAGAATTTGGCCCCATTTCATCCTACTCACACTGGATTTACCTTGTAGTGGTAAAGAACCACAAAGTATTTAAAAATGTGTATAAACATTACAAAAAGTATTCAAATTTTTAAATATCATAGATACCAATTTCCCTTGTACAAGCCTGTGATTGGATGTAGACTAATTCATGAGGGCTGAGAGCAGTGAATATTTGTGTTACGGAGAGTTATACGCTGTGGGTTTAGGTGTGAAGGGAATATGGCTGAATTGTTTTTTTTTTCTTCAGAGAGAATCATTGACCCCTAATGTCTTGTTTTCCAAGGCATACTGTAGGAATATAACCAACGTGCTTGAAATGTATGAAAGACATAAACATGTTTCGTTCATCATTTGTCATCAAGTGGTGTATCTAAAAACACGTATACGGAAACCATTGGCAGTAAAGCTGTAAGACACAAGAGTTGACGTAACCTACAGTATCCTGGGGTCCCAGACATCTGTCCCCATGAACAGCTGGAAAGCTTTGGCGAAGGTCCCCGTTTCCTGTCCGGGAGTGTCGAACTCGGAAACAACCCACACCGGTGTCCTTTGGCTTTGCATAGTGAACTTAGTGTCTTCTTTAATGGTGGATGACGTGGACAACAGCGCTCTGTACATACCTACATGTTTTTGTTCTCGGTTCTGTCTGTTAACTGGACGGGACCGCGCACGCGCTCCTGTTCCCTGGTTTGTGCTGCGGGCCGTCACTGCTGGTGTACGTCCTCATGCCACAGGATCTTGTAGAGGACCCAGTAGAAAATGTTAAAAAACAGGAAAGCTAGGGGAAAACCTGCCCGGGAGATGGTGTCAATCTTTTTAGCCCTGTCAATGAAGAGCTTCCTCATCTCCTCGTGCGACTTCACCGCGGACGGAGGCGGCGCGCTTGCAACAGCAGCCGCTGGCTGGGAAGTGTTGTTGGCGGCCTTTGGGATGGCGACATCCTTTCCGCCGGCGTTGCAGGCGGCGGCCCCGCTGGTGGCGAAGCTCAGCCTACTTTCTCGAGCTTCCTCCTCCTGCACAGCACAGAACACACGGTGGTTAATGAGGCCGTCCGACCCCCTCTGCCCTCCTGTTTGTGAACCGAGCCTTGGGCGCCATCACACTTGGGGGGGTCTTTGGGAAGCAAGAGTAGTGGGTCTGCTATTGGATGCTATTACTTAATTGTAGCGTCTGATTGGATTAGAAATGGAACCACCTGCTCTTTTAGCTGCTGTCATCAGCTTCTGCATCTCTGAAACCACAAAGAAAGACCCAGTGGTTGAGTCAGAAAGATAAGGAAACTGCCGCCTCGCGCTGACGTCAAAGCTCTGTGTCCTAACGCGCAAACCGCTGTGCACTCGATTCACCGCTGAAGGCTCGTCACGGAAAAGACTTCCGACTCTGCCCTCCTCGCTTTTACTTGAACCCCGGTTTCATGGCACCCTTCATAATCCATATACTATATACGTACGTGATTTTATATGTGCTGCTGGAGCCTTTGGTCTGTTTGCTGAAATGTTTGAAAGGAAAAAAAATGGGAGTGCGTTCAATTCTACGAGAGCCCAGACAAGAGAAAAAGAAAAAGCTGGAGGGGGATCAAATATATTAAATCAATATGGAACTCATTTTCATGGGACAAAAATGTGGAAACCAAAAACCTAATCATAACCTGGCAATCTTAAAAGTTTTTTCCATGAACAAAGCCACGTAATGAAGGACATATGATAAACTTGGCTTGTTGGGGGAGAAGAGAATTCTTTTCAAGAAATGCCTTTTTTTTTATCCTTTGCACTTCTGTAATCAAAAAACAGGGACAGGGAATATTTTTAAACTACAGATGGAAAATAGCAGAGAGAGAGTCAAAACTGCAATGTCATTAAATAAAAGATGAATAAATGAGATGTCATTAGTATGATGATGGAAAGCCAGCCACTGTGTAAATTATACATTGGCAGTCCATGGAGGAAGAAGTATAAATAGCAAAAAAATAAACCAACGGAAATGATGAAGTTCCCAGAGAATAATTACCATGTAAAAACTGGATAGCTGCTGTACATTTCTAAGTATTCTCCAGTAAAAAAATTTTAGTTTTAGTTTCTAAATTACAGGGAGAAAACAAACAGAAGAATGTCTGAGCACTGAATTCATCTAAACGTCCTGTAAATGTTCCTGTAAAAATGTAAAAACTAGGCCGTTCAGCTTGTAAGGTTGCTTGTAAATTTGCCAATATTTGCCTACAATATTTTTTTGCAAATTTTCTAAATGCAAATGATCTGTACAAGATTAAGCCCTTACTTTTCTACAGTGCAGGGCCTTTTGCAGTTGCTTTACATTTCGTAGTCCAGCAGTGGAGCTCATATTCCACCTTAACGTTTGGTCATGTAAAGCACATTGTATATTATAAAGGCCTTTAATGAGCTGTAGTGGCTGAGAATGTTATACAAAGCACAGTGTGTGCAGGAGGGTTGGCTGAATGTGTCACATATACACTTTATTCAGTGCTGTGTCTCTGCTCAACACAACCAGCATCTTAACTTTAACTGCTTCTTTTATCATGCGCTCATACATGCCCAAACTCGCACAATCATATGTGCATATACACATGCAAGCGCATGCTTACACATGCATTGCGCACATGTGCACGCAAACATACATGTGCGTACAAGCACTAACGCGGAAACACACGCATGCGTATGCATGCGCATGTGAGTCTGTACATGTGAGTCTGCACGAGCATGTGTACATGTGTGTATGTGGCCGCATGCGTGTGGTGCGTGTGAGAGATTGCATGCGTGTGGCTGTGTATGTGTGCATACATGTAACTATATGTACTGTATATGGACATAAATATATGTGTGTTTGTGTGAGTGTATAAACTGTATAAACACATGTGTGTTTGTGTGAGTGTATAAACTATATAAACACATGCACTCCCGTATGCATACACACATCATCCAGCCACATGCCTCATGTGAGTGTGAGAAGTCTGCTGAGGGGAAACAAAATATTTCCTGTGTTTGACTATCGGGAGATAAATTTTTGAACAGAGATTTACAATTGGCCTTTTTTTCTGGGAAAATTTACTAAAACATTTTTTATTATTTTTGTAATCACTGTGGGGGTTTCCCTGCCAATGGATATTGAATTTGCATTTAAATGATCAGTAGAAGTCTCATTTCTCCATGGTGAATTCCATTTTGAGTGTCATATGAATAGCTTTCATGATAACGGGTGGACGTGCATGGAAATGAACAGATGCCTCCTATTTCATGTTGTTTTTAAGAAGGCCTCTCGTGTTTTTTTGGGGGGTTTTTTTTATCAGTTCAGTCATCAACGAGGCTGTTTTGTGGAAATCTTTGAGAATATTTGATGAGAATGAGGACGTCAGATGGAAAGTTGCGTCCTCACTTAAATGAACTGCTGCGGAGGTCTGGAGGGATACAGGCCTCAGCCTATGCCTATTAACCACAGCGGGGAGGGGCACAGCATTTTCAACGCTGGGTGCACGGACCCCACTCCTGGTCTTGTGGTGAAACACAAGGAAGGATTCCAATATGCTTTCATTAAATAAGCACACAGAGAACAGAAAAATGGCTTTAGCCTGAAAAACAGGGGCTACATATGACCACATATGCCCATAGTGAGTATGCAGAAATAAATTACCAGGGATGAATTTTAAAATACAGTGAATGTATATGTGACAATAAAATGACAGAGGATATCTATGATAATACCATATAACCAGGGGTAAAATATGAAAACAGCTATGTGCATGTGAGACAGTGAATATGCAAGGTGCACGACTACAAGGTTATATGACCTTAC
Source organism: Synaphobranchus kaupii (assembly GCA_029718625.1). Taxonomy (NCBI): domain Eukaryota; kingdom Metazoa; phylum Chordata; class Actinopteri; order Anguilliformes; family Synaphobranchidae; genus Synaphobranchus; species Synaphobranchus kaupii. The sequence goes on from CM056395.1 coordinate 16,251,661, forward strand.
AAATAACCAGATATATATGTGGCAGTATATGACTACTTGCATATATTACAATAGATATCCAGGGTATATGACGTAGAGGATAACGAGTTGTAGGCCTATGTGATAATGAATTACCTGTTGTCGCAGTATATAACCAATATTGCTGTATACTTTCGCCTGGATATTTATTTGAAGTAAATTCATTCCTGGGTTTATGTGCACTCAAAGTGATGCAGGCACACTCTGCTTATGAGCACGCAGTAATAGAGGTTTACAGGGCCCTGTAAAATAAATGAAATGTGTCGCCGGGAGATGAACCGGAAATATTACCAACAACAACAATAAAACAATAACAATAAAACACACGCGCAAATCATAGCAACAGCATCGCAAGAACACCACGATGCAGAATAAAACAAGAAAAACAAGGAAAGGTAACATAAAAATAGATGGAAATGTATATTCCCCTCATGTTGCCTGGAGTGATATTATTCCCTGTTCACCGTGCCCTGTAATTCAGCATTGTCTGATATGAAGGCATCCCATATCTCTCCTCTTTTAGGAGCTATATTTATGGGGTGCTACTATATAAAATATGCCTAAGCAGGAAGGTAAATCCTTTGTTTTAACTAGCGTTGGTTCCTGTTTTAACATCACGTGGTTAATAATTAATGGTATGTACCGAGTCTAATTTGCCAGGGGCAGCATCACAGTATTGGTGTTTGCAATCAGATTTCAAAAGGAGAATCAAGTCTCAATATTGTATCAGTTTTGCAGGGCTAAAAAAATATATATCTTAATAATCTTTCCTCCTACTCCCGACCCAGAACATTGTACATGCAAGCTTGTTACCATGCAATATTAATGCTCAGAGATGGGAGAGTTACAATTTACTGTTCATTGGCCTTCACTCCCTATGAAAAGCGCTAGCTATGAAATAAACATTCTACGTATGAAACCCCTATCTCAAACGTGCACCATTCACCAGTGCAGTACTGATAGCGTTCACTAGGTGGTGGAATGGAGTCCGCAAGCTTTATTGTGCTTCTCATAACTGCACTGAAGAGATTGCCCCCCCGACTGACCAACAAATGCTATTGCTAGGAGCAACATTGATTTTCCTTGTCTGTGTCCCATGTAAGTGCTAACTAAGCTGACCGGTAAGTGCTAATCAAGCTAAGCCTCTCTTAGCTTTTCAGCAGGAGAGTGCTGCAAAGGTCATATACTGTATACCAGGCACTTACGTGTAAAAAGTGAGTAATCATGACATGCATGAATGCAACAGACTGCTGACCTAAAACTGACCCCCATGTCAAAATAATGAAAGTGGCCTCCTTCCATCTCCTCAGAGGCGATTTCAAAAACAAATTTGTTATCAACCAAGAGATAGAGCCTTGCATTTGAAGTGACAATCTGAAACATTACTGAGTAGATCTATTCTTGGCCTCTTTGATGGTGTTGAGTGCTTTATCCAGCATTGCTCATTTGGCTGCAGCTCTCTCTCATCCTTAGCAAAGAGCTTGCTTTTTTTCTGAACTCTGAAATCTGAGGAGTGTCAAGGCTTGTTCTAGATGCCTTTGTGCACAACGCCTATGGATCTGACTGTTTTTACTTCTGAAAAGTTGCACAACTCTATTTGGCAAGAATGATCCCATAAACAGTTGGAGGCATAAGATGCACCAGAGAAATTATTTAAAGAAATCGCAAGCAGTTTCCTCAAGACAGCTTGGGAAGCAAAGGTACGTCCACTCTGCCCTCTTTCCCAAAAGATAGCTTATTAGCTAAGCTTTAGCCTTGCTAGTAATACTCATTCTTTAAAGGTCCATTTTGAGTCAGGCAGAAGCAGTCATGTTTCTACCCCCTCATGTCTGTGTCATGTAGCCACTAAACCTATCATAGGGTGATTGGTAACCAGGACAGGGTGGTGTTTATTTGGACACACCAACCTTGTTTCAATCTGCAAATAAATGCAAGTTTATTTCTCTGCAACCTTGTTAATCATTACCAAAACAGATGAAACATTACACACTTGAGCATAGAAGTTTGCACATGGGACCTTTACATCTTGATGATTTATTTACTTCATTCTTTACAAATAATGTCCTATGTTCATAAGTGATGGATATTCAAACATACTTGTACAATCCATTGCCATAGACTGAGATAACTTTGTCTTCTTAGCCTTTTTCATTTGAGTTTTCTACAGCCTACTTTTTACATTCATTTTGGAGAGAATACACTTTCCAAAGTTCAGGACAGATACTGAGTTAATTCTGGCTAGTATCGCTCTAGTCAGAAGGGCCACTTACCCAGACAGGCAGTCTGAACACAAACCAGAGTTTATGCCCAATTCATCATCAAGAAAACAGCTCAGATCTGTCATCAATGCACAGTTCATCACAAGCTTATGAGGTCCAAATGGCCTCACAAATCATTAAATCTATCTATTTATCCATAGCTGGCATGTTTCAAAGATGAGTTTTGGAGCAGCCTCATTCCTTGCTTATGGTAAGTGAATGCCTTCACAATGTACGCAATGTAAGAGTGTTTTTTTTTTTCTTTCTGTGATGTGCAGTATGTGATTTTAGGAACCATTCACGACACATTGCAAATGTCTCAGCTTCACCACCGTGCTTAGTGAAACATCCTGTGCCTGGTTCAATCTTAGCACTCCCTGACATGTAGATCTATACATGTTAGTTTTAAAATAGTGTTATCCTGAAATGTCATCATTGACAAACCCTTTTGTGAATCGGTCGCATGCAAATCCCTATTCGTGTCTGTTTGGGTGTGTTGTATTATTACGCTGATATTTGTCCTCACACGACAACATGTCTTGTGTACTTGTTTGTTGTTTTCTAGTTCAGATCATACCTTCTTCTTCCTTCGATGTAATCTTAGGAGTTCCTTGTGTTGCCTGGAGACAAAGTTGACGGCAGCATACTCCAGCAGTGCAGAGAACACAAAGAGCAAACACACAGCCATCCAGATGTCAATGGCCTTCACATAAGACACCTAAACAAGGCGACAGAAACAAAGACATCAACCACCCGGTCTCCAAACTGCCATTGGCTTCCCTCTGATATTCTGATCAAGTAACACTGAGTTCAATTAAATGTACAATCACAAACCTGGATTATGAACTGCGTATAAAGCAATGTAGCTCATTAAAGCTTAGTGGCCTCTTATATAATGGGCTGCACTATATATAGCCATTTACACGCCCGCCAGTCAAGCAATACTCTGGGGGTGAATATGTACCGATGTTCTTACACGTGGTTAAGCTCCGTCTCTAATGCATGCGTGAATAAATTATGAAGGAGGCGGGGCAGAGGATGCGGACCGACGTCCGCTGCACACCTTTGGGAGCGACGTCCTAGAACCCGAGCTCTGGGTTGTCATGGTGAGCACCGTGGTGATGCCCAGGGCCACGCGGGCGGGGGCGGCGTCCATGTTGATCCAGAAGGAGACCCAGGAGAGGATGACGATGAGGAGGCTGGGGATGTACATCTGGATCAGGTAGTATCCCATCTGCCTCTCCAGGTGGAAGCGCACCTCGATGCACGTGAACTTGCCTGGGATAACGCGGCGCACGGACAGAAGAGGGCGAGAGAGAGAGACGGTCAGAGAGAGAGACTCAACTCTGGGACGCCAGGGGGATCGGCGTAGGCGAACAGGCTCAGCTCCGAGAAACTCGAGTAATCGACACAGGGGACTGCTGCATGATGGGAAGTATGCACAACATGCAGAAGCCCGATATAGAGAGCAACATGCTCACCATGGAGACATCAGCAGTCAACACAGTACCCGTGCAACAAAGGCCTGATCGTGCACAAAATATGAAATAAAGAATAATAAAAAGCACTTTGATGCTTATTATGCATTGCAGATGCAGTCAATATGTACGACATAAACCTCTGACTTAACCATTAATAAAACATAATGCAATTCCATCTGCACTGAGGCAGGTGGGCTGGCGAGTTGTCATCTATTTCCATTTCAATAGATGCTCCTGTTAAAAATGTCAATCAAGCTCTGTCGCCCGTTGGTTCCCGTTTGAGGGGGAACTGCGTTAAGACTGCAGGCAGGATGTGATGTGATTGGTCGTGCCGCTGAACAAAATTGCCTTTCCTTGCCATGCCTTCGAACCACTCCTGTCGTGACTCTGGAGATTGTCCTCTGACATTTCTGTAGGTTACAATTTTCATTTAATATTTGAATATGTTAGCATGTGAAATATACCGAAGTGAAATGCAGGGGATGTGTCTAGTTGGACAGACCAAATCAAAAGCAATCTAGTTCCCCATAAACAAGGTGATTTAGAAAGGCGTTTACTGCCCAAGCATAAATTGGTGTTGGAAGAGGCTTTTGTAGCTGCTTTTTAGCACTATGTGCGATCACATACATTTTACATATTTAACATTTTAGAACTCCCTTAACCCCCCCCCCACCCCACCCCACCCCACCCTTTCCTGAGCAGACTTTTGCTCGAGAAAAACAAGTGTCTGCATGTCATGCCTCAAACCTTTTGAAATCGTTAGTCATGGGTCCCTATCTTACACCCGGCGCTAACCCAAGCGCAAGTGTCTTTGCTATCCCTTATAAAAAAATCAAAAATGTGGTTTTGGGACACACGTGTTTTTCATATTGGTTTTTCCACATGTGATTATTTAAAACCCACATGTGAAGGATACAAAAAAAAGTTTGCTTTTCACGTGAAAATTTGGCAAAAAAGCCAAATGTGAATATGCTAATTTTACATGATTTTATGTGACTTATTTTCTTTTTATTCTCACATGTGATATTGTGATTTTCACATGTGAAAAGCCAGATTTTTTTGTAAGGGATCTTACACCCGGCGCAGGAGTCATTATAGCGCCCAGCGCTCACGTTGTTTAACTACCGATCTGGTGCCCATAGCAAGTCAACTGGGCAGATTGGTCTTAAGATGAGGTGTGGCCAAGATAATTTTTGCCGTGTTGCTATCTTGAGCCAGCAGAAAGCGCTTGCGCTAAAACCACCACAAACCTGGTCTAAAGTTATGTCACAGTTATTTCTATGTTATTTTAACAGCGCAATATAAGTGCGTCTACATAGGCATGTGCACAACGCGCGTACACCCTCCTGTCTGTTACACACAGGGGCACACACAAGCATGCATACAAGATATCAAAATCACATGTGAAATAGGGATTCATATTTTTCTCAAAAATAAATATTTTCTCTCCCGCAATAGACGCAAGTTGTCTCTGCAATCCTGGGGAAATTGGCTTGTTTTAAAGCATTAACCAGTAAAAACACGTTATTTCCATAAGCAGGACATTGTAAAACAAACATAAATGGCATCAGAAAATGTAAACATACACTGCCTGGCCAAAAAAAAAGTCGCCGTTGCACCCGTCATGCATAGTGCCCACCGTACAAGCCTCTGGAGGCAGTGTTATGATCTGGGGTTGCTTCAATTGGTCAGGTTTAGGCTCAGCAACGTTATGCAGCAATAAAATTAAGTCAGCTGAGTACCTGAATGTACTGAATGACCAGGTTATCCCATCAATAGGCATATTCCAGGACGAGAATGCCAAGATTCATCTGGCTCAAATTGTGAAAGAGTGGTTCAGGGAGCATGAGGAATCATTTTCACACATGAATTGGCCACCAGAGTCCTGATCTTAACCCCATTGAAAGTCTTTGGGATGTGCTGGAGAAGACTTTACTGAGTGGTCCGACTCTCCCGTCATCAATACAAGATCTTGGGCAAAAATGTATGCAATTCTGGACGGAAATAAATGTTGTGATGTTGCATAAGGTTGTCGAAACAATGCCACGACGAATGCGCGCCGTAATCGAAGCTAAAGGCGGTCCAACGAAATATTATAGAGTGTGCAACTTTTTTTTTTGGCCAGGCAGTGTAATACAAGGGTTAAACCCTAATGTTAAAGATTATTACAAAACACACATAATGGTTAGTCCGAATAATATTGATCATACTATTGATCCATATACAGTGAGCACTATAATTAATTGGACAGTGATTTGTTAATTGTAACATTTTTTGTTATTTTGGTTCTGTACTCTAGCACTTTGCGTTTGAAAACAAACCGGGACTTGGTCGTGTCCTCAGACTTTTGGTCCCCACTGTAGGCTACATGTCTATCTCACTTTCTCATACTATTGCTCAGGGAAAATCCCCAGCATGCATTGCCTTGTGGTCTCACTGGGCCGTTGCCTGGGCAGTGACCTGATCTGAATCTTCCGGCACCTGAGAGATTTTCAGGAAAACTTTATGGATCCTGACAGTGTCTCCCGCCAGGTTGGCTCTAATTGCGACGAGCTGTCATTGTTAGCCCCAGGTGGACACATGGGGAAAGACTCCATTCCGTTTCAGGCTTTTCCGAGACCAAGGTGATTTCTGAGACGAGGCGACCAAGAAGCTGGTCGGGCACAAGCCTCATTATTATTACATTTTCCTGGAAATTCAAACATCAATCTTGAGATGACAGACATGCTAAATCCAATTACAGCTTCATGCCTTACAAATTCCATAGTCCATTTATACAGCTGGACATTTCCTGGAGTATTTGTTGTAAAGCACGTGGCTCAAGGATTCACGTTATAGTCTCATGTGGGAATGAAGCCCACGGCCCCTCAATCCCTTTCTCTTGCCTAATGAGCCAGGACTCAACAAAGTTCACTACCTACAGTGAAACATGTACTAAGCTGTGAATCATATTAATTTTTACATCACTTCCTGTTGTGATGGAAGAGACTGTTTGCTTTTATCAGTGTAATCAGTTTTGTGGCATTTACAGTAGTAAACTCAGCATTTATAACTGCTGCTGCTTCTCTGCTTTTTTTTTTTCTCTGTCTTTCTTACATAATTTTGATGATTAAGCAAGGGAATGAAGTGTTTTAAATGATTGAATTGGAGGCATATGGTCCTGGGAACACAGAGAAGCCAAGATCCATCCAAGCGTCGTCCCCCCCCTCCACACACACACACGCACATACCCCAGTTAGCAAGCCTGAGGAGCAGACCTTGCCCACATCACTGGAAATGGAGAATGGAGAAAGGTCCTTGCTGTCATTTGAGAGGAATTCAATGAAAAATTGAATGGCCAAGACCAATTCCCATAGTAGGGGCAAGCGGGGGGTGGTGGTGGTGTGCGTGTGTGTGTGTGTGTGTGCGTGTGGAGGGTGACCTTGGTGAGTGATACAGTATGTGACTCACAACCCCGTGTCTGATTTTCGATTGTGTGGCATTTCACAGAATCCCGCCACCCTGCTCTTCCAGTATACAGACCCCAGGCCCGGCTGTGTGATTGACAGGTTTTCTCAAGGCCCGGGGCATGCTGAGCTCAATGCAGTGACACTAATGCTTGCTCTCCACATTGCAATTCTCCGTGCATCCTCAGCTGCACACTCTGTGACCGCACTCTCCACCTATTATTATTATGATTTTTTCAATTTGCAATAGATATTCCAAGACATGCAATAGAGTTTGTGTTTGCTGCATACAGTCTTTTTATCTCCCTCTCTGCTCAGCAGATTCTACTGGAATAACATGGGAAATGGGTGATGGACAACTGGCAGGTGGAGTCAACTATGCGAGAAAATTCCATGCAGGACACGGTGATGTCATCTTCTCAGTCAGTGAAGTTATCTTCTCAGTCTTAGCCATGTGACCCAGAACAGGAAAGTGTGTGAGCCACCGACTGTCAGATTCACCCAGAGAGATCCTACAGGGCACAGCAAACATTCACCAAATCACAGGCACATAGCAATGTGTGGTAGCAGAGTAAAAAATATATATGTGTGTGTCTCATTTATGCATCTAATGTGGCCAGCCCAAATTGATGAGTTAAAATAGACTATAGTTTTCTGTTGTTTGCAATGCACAGCATATTATAAGACAAAAAAGATCCTCCTTCATTTAAACTACCCACTTAAATTTTGGTCTCACTTTTGAACTTCAGGTGTCAGACGTTTATGAAGCACGTCCCAGCTGACAAGACTTCAATGTAAATGAGCAACTCTGCTAGCACATCGTAAAAGCAGAAAAAAGTTTAATATAAGACGCGGGCTTAAAATTTAATTTGCACAGGGCATGTAAAGTAAGCTGGTATATAAACATGCCTGTTCACTGAAGTGACATTCACTGCTGCAGCTGATCAACACTTATGGATAGTCTGTAGCTATATAACATAGACATCTCACTGAAAAATAAAGAGAACAAGCTAACTAATCTTATGGCTTTTTCCAGCAAGTCATCTTCTTAAATGTTATACTTGAGGCAACACTGATGCTTCAGAATCAATAGTGAATTGTGTTGCGATCATATTTGTTGTTCTTGTTGATGATAATAATAAGCATGATCATCATATCTATCATCTCTATCAACATCTCTACCATCATCTTTATTATCATCTCTATCATGATCTCTATCAACATCTCTATCAACATCTCTACCATCATCTATATCAACATCTCTACCATCATCTCTACCATCATCTCTATCATCATCTCTATCAACATCTCTACCATCATCTCTACCATCATCTCTATCAACATCTCTACCATCATCTCTACCATCATCTTTATCATCATCTCTATCATGATCTCCATCAACATCTCTATCAACATCTCTACCATCATCTCTACCATCATCTTTATCATCATCTCTATCATGATCTCTATCAACATCTCTATCAACATCTCTACCATCATCTCTACCATCATCTCTATCAACATCTCTATCAACATCTCTATCATCATCTCTACCATCATCTCTATCATCATCTCTATCATCATCTCTATCAACATCTCTATCATCATCTCTATCAACATCTCTATCAACATCTTTATCATCATCTCTATCATGATCTCTATCAACATCTCTATCAACATCTTTATCATCATCTCTATCATGATCTCTATCAACATCTCTATCAACATCTTTATCATCATCTCTATCAACATCTCTACCACCATCTCTACCATCATCTCTATCATGATCTCTATCAACATCTCTATCATCATCTCTACCATCATCTTTATCATCATCTCTATCATCATCTCTATCATCATCTCTACCATCATCTTTATCATCATCTCTATCATCATCTCTATCATCATCTCTATCATCATCTCTACCATCATCTCTATCAACATCTCTACCATCATCTCTATCATCATCTCTACCATCATCTCTATCATGATCTCTATCAACATCTCTATCAACATCTCTATCAACATCTCTATCATCATCTCTACCATCATCTCTACCATCATCTCTACCATCATCTCTATCATCATCTCTATCAACATCTCTATCATCATCTCTATCAACATCTCTATCGTCATCTCTATCATCATCTCTATCATCATCTCTATCATCATATCTATCATCATCTTATCCCTTGTGATAATTGTGATCCTAATTCAGAATTTGTAAAACCAATTACATGACAACAACTTATAAAATTATAGCATTTAATAATTTCGTTTATTTATTTTTCTTTCTTTCTTTCATTCTTTCTTATAATCCAATGTGTCTGCTTCACTGTTTCAGCTTTTGATTAAATTAATTGACCCAGGAAAAAAGTTTTTGTTTTAACTTCAGTTTTTGAGGTCATATTTTAGCCACATATGCTGTAGGTAGGCATTGAATTATTTGATACAGTCAAGGGAGCCAGGCTGGGAAATCCCTGTAGACATAAAACAAATTCTAAACTATTCTAATCCAAACATCCGTCATATATACAGTGTGCACTCATATTATGGGTTTTAACCTTAGCGCATATGCATATTAGGAGTTCAGAGAAAGTGAGCACGCACATACATTCATATGATCTACCTCATGTGATTTATCAAGGTTAGTTGAATTTGCAGGAAAGATAATTGTGCATTTTTTAACACCCTGGGGGAAAGACTGTCTTATCTCTGGATCAGGCATGACAGCATATATACTATGGCTGCTGTAACTGTTGCCAAGGAGACATCGCCGGCATCAAATAACTTGAATTGAGAGTAGGCTATGAGGAAGCTTCTCTTCCACATAGAAGACAAGCTTTTAAAAGTGGCAACAATATTTAAAGAATATTTTGTGATATCACTGTGATCATTTCCATGATTACTATTTCGAAATATCTCACTAAATGGGAAGTGTGCACATTTTTCCTCAGCCGCCATGGTAATTTTAGGCGGTCTTAATAAATTCCACCTAGTGGTCCCTTGTTGTAAGTAATAGCAGAATAGTATGTTCAGGGTGACTCTAAAGGGTCATTGATTTCTGAAATCAATAGGTCTTTTCCAAGCCACAATTGAGAAGAGAGAGCTAAAATTGATCCAATTAAAAGAGAAAAGGATTAATATTTTGGCCACACAAGGCTGGTCTGAAGGCCATTTGCCTCCTCTGGAAGACCAGGTTCCCACAACATGGCCACTGTGGGGTCCTCCATTAATCAGGGACAATGTAACCAATTTCTGCTTGTCTTAACGTGATTGGCCGCAGGGAGATCCATCAGGGGGATGCAGACGGACCAGGCCAGTCCCCAGGAGAGCTGGCCTCCTCGTGGCCTGCCCTCCGAGACTGACACGTGTTTGGTCGCGCCTTGCCCTGTCCTTGACCCGAAGCGCTCATCACCGTACACCTAGTGAATCCACTACACGGAGAGTGATGGGGACAGCCTGGCAGTGCACATCGCATAGAATACAGTCTCACGCATGGCTGCTCACCTCTGCAGAAGATAGCACAGAAGCAGCTAAGCACTGCTTTTATATAAATACGGGGACGAGAGAAGAGGAAGCGATCCTCTATCTATAGAAATCAGCTTGTTTCCGATGGGAATTACAGCAATACTTGGGGGGTCACTGACCACAGTATCAGTTTGTGTCATCATCAGTAAGAATGCGGTCACGATTTCGCTGCTTCTTATACAGAGGGCAACTGCGCATCAACTGCAAGTTTAGCTAACGTCAAACATTTCGAGAACACCGAGGAACATTCCAGTTAGATTGTCATTTTGTTGTGTTTCAATGAAAATTTTCCCCAAACAGTTTTAGCATGTATTTGCTGTTTTAAGCCAGACTTCAAAAAGTTTGGTCAGTTACAGAAGAATGTTCCAGAACTGTCACATCTTACTGGTAACATTACCTGATGGTTATCATTTAATCATGAAAAAATGTCACAGAGAATATGTGAATATGTCCTGAATGTAAATACTGAAAATTAAGATTAGATTAATATTTCAGTCATGATAGAATTAACCAGAATGAAAATCCACAATTCAAATTATTATTTAACTGGAACAACAAAACGGAATTACACTCTAAGAAAATTATCGTAATGTTATTTGTGACTCAAGAACAATGCTGAAAGGACAGCCAGTAAATCCAAATTTACCATAACGTTGCAGGAATGTTTTCTGGTATCCAACTATTCTTATTGTTAGCTGGGAAGGTATGACAATCTGCATGATATTCCTATAGTTGTGTTTTAGAGGTGTTGTGCCAAGATACATTTTAAAGGCATGAAAATGAATGTTATATTGGAAATAAGTGTGTCATTGTAACCTAGATTCAAATATTTTTAACTGGAATGCTTCATCCTGGGAAAACTCACGTAAGTTTATTTTCAGTTAATGGATAAGTTGCCTAACATCATTCATAGTCATTGCATCACAGGCTTTTGACAGTCAAACCTCAGTCAAAACATATCAGCACAGACACTTTGCATTACTTTAAGTAAAATATTTTTGTTGTTTGACTGTTTGAGTTGCACTAATTTCTTCTTCATTCACTGGAAATAAACCTTAAGTGCTAAACCAGACCGCCATTCCCAAAACTGACATGCACAAAGCGTGGCTTGTGAACCTTTGAACACATCATCACAATGAAGGCATGAGCTGAAATACTTTACTTGCTGTTGCGGTGAATGTAGGTCATGTTATAATATTTATTCTCCATTCACTGGAAAGAAACCTTCCATTTTAAATTGAGACTGCCATTCCGAAAATGCCCACAGCAAAATAATGCCCACAGCAAAACTCTAAACTTTTAAACTGCATAAAAACCATACTATTTGAAATGCAATTAAAGTAATGAATTCACCTATAACCTGAGAGATAACATTAACAAGCAAAACATATCGAAATTTGTGAGGAGGAAAGACACATTTGCTTTAGAGTACATGCATAATTGAGATGTCGAGAGTGTGGAAAACAATTATTGTCAACTGCAAACTCAAAAAGGCTACCTTTTCTTTTTGTTCCTTTCTATGTTTCCTGTATCTGCAGATACTCGGTTAATTAATTTAAGCAGTGCATATTCCTGGCCTGGAAGAGACACATTGACGTTCATGAAGCACGACAGCTCATGAAAAATACAAGGCAATTCATCTTTAAATTTTTTTACCTGCAGCTCACATCTCATTTACCACACCACACAAAATGCAACTGTATACTCCACTATAGAAATGTGGGTCACACTTTAAATGAAGTGTAGCATATATAAAGCCTTCATAAACGAGACATAATGGCTTCATAAATAATACATAACCAAATGTCATGCTTCATAAAGGGTGACATATCACCTTCTTATGCAACATGTTATGCCGGATGTGACAAAACAAACAATGTCACCTGGCCAATGGCTAAACATTATACTGGGTGACAAAAAACATAAAAAACACAGAGCCTGAAGGAAAAGCACAAAGCTTTTAGGCTCAAAGACTGTGCTAGCCTCAAAATGGCAAATCGAAAAATCAAAAGTGAGGTGTTTAAGGCGAAACTGAAATTTAGGGACAAATTGGAATTGGAATTTGGCAACATGAACATCAAGCAGGCATTTGAGAAGGTGAAAACCCTAACTGGGTGTGAACCCAAACCCAACCTATGTGCAATAGCCGACCCAGAATCCTTTGCAAATTAACTGAATACATTCTACGCCCGCTTTGATACTCAGGGTTTTTCAGCTGAATGTGAAGGATGGTTGAGAGCTCTCCCTCCACCAGACCCAGAAGAACCGGAGGAGGAGTTATGGCGCCAGCTCAGCCGATGTAAGCTAGGCAAGGCCCCGGGGCCTTGCAGCATCCCAGCGCCCTGGAACTCTCACCAATTCTTCATTCACTCTTCTGCAAATCCTACCAGACTGCCACAATACCTACCCTCTGGAAGACAGCTACCATAATCCCCGTACCCTGTCGCCACACAACTGGATTCCCTCCAATTTGCCTATAAGGCTAAGAGGGGCACAGAGGATGCTGTGGCCTGCCTGCTGCACCTCCTCCTCCAGCACCTGGATTCCCCAGGCACCTTTGTCCATCTTTGTGGACTTCAGCTGATGATCCGGAAGCTACACCCCATCATCTCATGCACAATTTCCTTAGTGACAGACTGCAAGCTGTGCGGGTGGGCACAGCCACATCACCTGCACTCACCACTAACGCCGGAGCGCCGCAGGGTTCTGTGTAGAGCCCATCCCTGTACACACTTTACACCAATGACTGCGCCAGTCCGTCACCCATCACCACTTACCTCAAATACTCAGACGACACAGCAGCCATGCTTGCCCTACTCTCAGACAACCACTCTGTTCTGGACTGTCACAACGCGGCTGCGCACTTCACCCAGTGGTGTGAGGGCAACCATCTTCACCTCAATGTCAGCAAGACAAAGGAAATAATAATTGGTCCCGCCTCACCTCAGCACCCCATTCTCATCAATAACCAAACAGTTGAAATGGTTGACAGTTTCAAATACCTCGGAGTGACACTGGACAATAGACTCAGCTTCGACCAGCACACTAATGACACCCAAAAAAGGAGCCACCAAAGATCAGTCATCCGCAAGCTTAAAGGACTCCACGTTTCCCCCCATCTCATCCTATTGTTGTACCAGGGCATTATTCAGCCCATCCTACTGTACTGTTCCATCTTCTTTTTTAACATGTCATCCGTTACTAATTCACACGCATAACCAACACTGCTGCCAGGATAATTGGTCTCCCCACACCCAACCTCGCGGAGCTAAACAATAAGGCCATTGCACGCATTGCAACCTCAATAGAACAGGACATCACACACCCACTCAATCGCCACCTTACCCTACTGCCCCCTGGGCACAGGTACAGAACACTGAGGTTCAGAAGGACTCGCTTTGGGAAAAGCTTGATCCCCGCAGCTATAGCCGCCTTAAACAAAAGGCCTCGCTGAACAGGCCTGAGTGTGTACCGTTGTCTGTCATTGTATGTTGTTACTGTGTGCTGTTGTATATATTGTTGTCTGATGTGTACAGTACTGTGGAAAGGTATTTCCCCTTGGGGACAATAAAGACTAAAGTCTTTATTTTTACATGTTGCTGAAATCCATTTTCACTTTGTTTAAATACATGGATTTCCATTTCCTGTTTTCCAGACTGTTGGTATTTTCTCACAGGTCTGTCTTTAATAAGCCATCCTACTGTACTGTTCCATCTTCTTTTTTAACATGTCATCCGTTACTAACTCACACGCATAACCAACACTGCTGCCAGGATAATTGGTCTCCCCACACCCAACCTCGCGGAGCTAAACAATAAGGCCATTGCACGCATTGCAACCTCAATAGAACAGGACATCACACACCCACTCAATCGCCACCTTACCCTACTGCTCCCTGGGCACAGGTACAGAACACTGAGGTTCAGAAGGACTCGCTTTGGGAAAAGCTTGATCCCCGCAGCTATAGCCGCCTTAAACAAAAGGCCTCGCTGAACAGGCCTGAGTGTGTACCGTTGTCTGTCATTGTATGTTGTTACTGTGTGCTGTTGTATATATTGTTGTCTGATGTGTACAGTACTGTGGAAAGGTATTTCCCCTTGGGGACAATAAAGACTAAAGTCTTTATTTTTACATGTTGCTGAAATCCATTTTCACTTTGTTTAAATACATGGATTTCCATTTCCTGTTTTCCAGACTGTTGGTATTTTCTCACAGGTCTGTCTTTAATAAGCCGGTATACTCTATTGAAACATAATTTGATGAACAATTGAACAAAAGCTGAATTGTTTCTACAGTGACACACTTCTTCTTATGTTTGATGAGACACACACATCCCAGGCAATCACTTCGCGGGACTCTTTGACCTGAACGCAACGCCATGTCCGATTTACGATTTCAGTCAATATCTTTTTTGCTTTTTCATCACAGCACATCACCTGTGTTTTTAAACAGTCAGTGATGGCACATTTTTTAAACAATGCCCCCAGATCCCCAGGCAACACATGCCCTTCTCACGGTGAAAGGATCACGGTTTAACCAGGAAAACCGATACAAGGTTTGGGAGAGAAAAAGAGGGCCTATTCTTATCCTGTCATATCAAAGGCACTGCGGCATATGAACCCAGAAGGTAAGAGCAGCGCAATTCCAATAAAGCCAGATTTTCCACTCTAGAATAATCCCACACACAGGAATATTGCGGTTAATGCACTTACCAATAAATGCCCAGAGACTAAGGTAATGTTTAATGTAGTTCTTAAAGGGCTTCTTTTGTTGATCAAGGGTGCAAATTTGATTATCTGAAAATGAGTAAAATGGCCCGGGGAGCATGAAAGGGAATCATGTCCCACCTGAGGGGGAGATATTGACTGCTGAAGGCATTGTGCCAGTACACCAGAGGATTCACATTCAATTGTCCCTTAAAGTGGAAGAAGAAAATCTGTTATCTGAGGCGGTGAGGGGGAGTGTTGTAGGGGGAGTGTTGTACCACAGCCGCAGGCTTCCCTGACCTTCCCTGACATTTTCTTATATCTATAACTAACAATAAGATTACATACACCACCCTTCACATTCACACAACTAGCAGAAATAAATAATATTTACTCCTTACAAAAGAATTTTCATAGTGAACTAGAAATTAATTTGAATCCCACAGTTAAACATCAGGTTCTGGAACAGCCCTTTTTTGCTAAGCCCTGGGTTTCATTTCACCAAGTATGAATAGCTAACGATAATATAGCTGAGAGAGCCATCTCTATTACGGAAGATATGAAGAACGGTAAGCCTTCCCGGCAAGAACTCCTTTCAAAGCTGCGTGGCATCACTGATAAAGTGTCAAGCCCCGATTAAGTGAGCGTGAGAGTGATGTTTCCTCACCTGTATTGTAATGTTTTGTGCAGTATCGTAAATCCGACTCGTCCTTCAGGATGAACTGTGGAAGAGTGAGTCCGTCCGCAACCTGCACCGGTCCCTTCTGCTGCCACTCAAAGATCAAGTCGTTCATCGTGTACCCAACTGTGTGGACAAACAGACAGATATTAATTGTCAGATGTGGAAAAAAAAAACACTTTTTACATACATATTTCTTGCAAGTTCTAGATATATATAATGATCAATATATCTATAAATTACATATCTATAAATCGCATTGATTAGTAACCCCCGAGATCACTATGTTATGTGTAGAAACTCAGGCTCTCTGTGATTTTGTGCTGTCATTTCATAGGCCTGCTTGAATAATCACCCAATCTGTTCAAACCGTGTGACCTTCACAACTGAGAATGAACTGCGAGCAAGCAATTTAATTCTGGAGTAATCAAGTTCAACATAAATACAAGACTTGTTAATTCGATCGAGGGTATTTACCTTATGGAGGCAGGAATTAATTCATATGCAAACTAAATGTATGATGAATTGGACAAACCCTATCACATTTCACTGCAACTTATATAGCCAACACTGTGCAAATCATATAGCATATGCCTTACTTACTTTTGTATAGCAAATGCATCTGTAGCAGTGTACCCTTGGGAATCATACTGTATGTAGGGCTGTCTTCAAATTGAATTAAAAATACATTATATTTCAAATGATCATTCAACCATTGATGCAAAGATTTACTTGATTAAATACCTTTCAGAACATATGTATATACTGCAAGATAAAGGCTTACCCACTTTTTGTTCACTAAATCAAATATATTTCTATGAATTCTAAAAGTTTGATACTTTAATAATACTGTCAATTAAAACAGAATATATCATTAAAATTAATTAATTATAAATTAGACCAGTGTTTCTCAACCCCGGTCCTAGGGACCCACTGTGCATGCTGGTTCCGACCATAACAAGCTCTGTATTGTAATGAGCTACAAATTGTTCTTAATTAGACACGTTTAATTAGACAGTCTATTGAAGTATGATTTACCCTCTTAATGCCACCCTATGCCACAAATATGTATGCCCTGAACAATAAGCTTATTACATCCCATGAATTTCAATTGGTCAGGCGGCTCAGGCCAACTTATGCTTTCATTGACTGTGCTATATGTAATGTATCGCAAATAATTCCAATTGAAAGAGGTTCCATTTTAATTGACTCAATTACAAATTTGTAGGTAAAATCAGTTGGGTCCCATTTGCTGAGAATGTGGAAACCTGAAACCATGGGTTCATTCCATTCGCTCGTCTCCTCGCGTTACCTGGAAATTGATCGAGGTCCACCATCTTTAAGGACATTCCAATCTGCTAAATGCTCCTTGGAAGAGCGAGGAGCGAGGAACAAGGAGGCGCCCGGAGGATGCTTCAGGGAGGAAACACAAGTGTAGCCTTTGCGGAAGTCTTTTATCGGGACGCGTGATGTAGGCTAAATGATCTGCGGCAGTTTGAAACATGACGGGAACACACCTACACAAATCTAATCTTAATCTTCCTTTCCCTTTATTATAAAGCGCTTTAATCCATAATGACACAGGTCATTAGTAATTGACATCGCTTGACTGAGCAAGGACGTTCCATTTGCCGAATACACATTGCCTCAATTCCTCCATCCTCATATCTCATCCTTGCATCTCTTCCTTGCATCGCGTCCTTTGGTGGAGCTAAGGAGTGAGGAAAGGACGTGAAGAAGGGATTGCCAGGAGTGAAAATAAGTGACTGGAATGTACCCCATCTGTGTAGAGTGAACAGAGTTTACTGACAAGCCAAAATGCGTTGTGCTAAAATAAGTTTAACCACACAGTTATGATAGAACACGTTTTCAACAAGAGATATACCAGCATACACAGTGGGTCCCCGGGACCGAGGTTGAGAACCACTGAATTAGACCAAATGTTTGAATTTTCATCATTGGTTTTGAGGTTGTTCTATTTTAAAGGTTTTACATGGGCGAATGCTGTGCACAAGTTTGTAACTGCTGGGGAGCGATTTGCCATTGTTAACATGTGGCAAATCACTCACAATCACTGAGCCCCTGTCCAAAATCACACACTATGGAGAAAGGAGCAGCTGTTTGAAGAAGAGCCAGAGGTCCGTCGATTAAGCCAACGGGCACAGTGAAAACCAAACATACAAGCAAACAGGGCTTACAAACCCACATCGTTCTCAAGTGCACCCACTAGTTCATTCTCGTGTGTTTCCTTCCATATATTTTAGAGGCAGAACATTATTCTCTCTGCAATATTACATTTGTATGGACCATAATGGGAGCACCAGAAGGCCTTGCCAACAGTGATGCATAATAAAATAATACGAGGTCCACAAATGAAGACAGATTATCTCTTGAAGCATTAAACAGTGCCAGTGAAATATCCCCAGGGCCGCAACTGCGCTGGAAAGGAGATGGTGTGTAAAAATGCTTAAATAAATTATAGCAGACATCATTAGAAGGGATTTCTGTTTCTTTATATAGCTCCAGTGGCCATTTTGTACTTTTTGGACATCTTATAAGTAAGACTGTGTTGGGTAGGCAATGGGGGCGGGGGTCAGTGTGACTGTTCACGTCAATCACTTAAACGCATGGTGGCATTAATTAAATAATTAAATGCACATTTTAATGAAATGTTTACAAGATTTCTTTTTTGTGAGTTGGAACAGATTAACTAAGACATTCTGTTATCAGTACAATTTTTGTGGAGAATATCTTTCTGCCAAGATAAGATGATATTTTAGATTTTTATACTTTTTATTCCGGCTTCAAAGTAAGCATATTTAATATATTATTATGAATATCCGTTTTCCCCCCCTATTAATTTGATGTGCTGTTAATTTATACAGCTGCATTTTTCTGAATGAGATCAGGCTGAACTGCTACACCATACTACTAAAATTACAGACGTAGGCAGTACTGAGGCTCTGCAGTATTCTGTGAAAAACATACCGGGAAAATTAATTGTAAAACAGACTACCGTAAACACTGGTGGAACTTGTCTCTCTAATGCACATATAATGCTCTCTGGTAGAACGCGAGCAGTAAACAGCCTTCATTGAGATTAATCTGGACACAAAGAAAATGATTCTCGGAAAAGTGAGTGAGCGGTCGGGATGTCCTTTTGGGAAATGTTGAATAAATTATTACCATCTTCTAGCTCGAGAGCCGTAGAAGCATGAACAACTAGCAGGCTATTTACTTGACTCCGGGCACACCTTTTTACTGTCTGATACACAAATCGTATCTGGTAACATAGAAAAGCACTCATGATGTTATTTATTTAATCATTTACAAAGCAGACATTAAGGCAACATGCTTCCGAGTGCCTTCCCTCTCTGTGCCCACCCCCAGCATAACTAGAGGGCTAGCAAACTCCTGTAACACTAGCTAGCTACTGAGAAATGGACCAGTCAACCGGCAAATGACCGGCTCCCATTCCAACACCATCGTCAAATCCACCATGAGTAAAGGCGAAGATAAATTTAATTTTATCGACTGAAGCCCGTTTGGGCAAACACAATGGTGAACGTTATCACTAGCAAAATACTGTCTGAGTGGATAACATTACCTAGCTAACTTGCATCTATTCAAACCCAACTCCCGGGGCTGATCTGGCTGGTAACGTTAGTTGGCTAGCTTGCGGATTACAAATTTCTTTACCAGCTATCGGTTCCCAGCAACGCCGGATCCAGGCCGGGTAGCAGCGTTATCCAGCCACCAAATGTTGCACGCTTCCATTGCTCGAGTGTGAGGAAACGTGCTAGCAGCAGGCTGCTGGCTGCAGTTTACTTACGGCCACCGGTGTCAGTAATGAGAAGGATTTTCTGAACGTTACATATAGCCCCTTTAATATCACACTTCTCTGTTTTTAAACTATAGTTTAAAATAAGAGTGCAGTCAAATGAATAGAGGAATATGTTGGTCGCCCCACTGACGGCAGAGGCTCTGGCAGTTCCCCTCTAACTCATACATATGTGGTTATACTTTAAGGTTAGGTATTTAAAGGCTACCAAAAGACTAACACCGTTTCACTGATGAAGGCAGTGTACTGAAACCTTTGGATCGTTAACTGCCTCTTTATATACAAAAGACATTGAGCGAAGATATTTAATGAACATGTTAACTGAGATTCAACTCTTGCCTGTGAATTTAATGCCAGTGGACAAGAAAGTAGTCTACTGTTAAAGTACAGTACAGTACATTTTTTATTTATTTCACTTTTATGTTATCATCCAGTTAGTTATGTTAGCATTATATATTTGCATTATTGTTCCCATTTTAACTACATACATAAAAATGGCCAATGTTTTCCAAGAAAAAACATTTAAATGCCGTTTTTTTATGTTATCTTCACTCACAATGGTTGAGTTCACCAAAATCTACTTGCAAAAAAAGCACTTACATTTAGTCAAAGTTATTCTGAGCCCAAGGGTAGCCTTGTAAACAGCAGTCATAAACAGGAATTGGTGAATCGATTCTATCCAATGACCAGGGGTCTGTATCACAAAGCAGGATGACTGAGTTTTCAGGATAACTGCACTGAGGAAAGCCTGGAACCCTTCGAAATCTGGAACATGGACTGGGTTTCACTCAGTGCAGTTATCCAGCTAAGTCAGTATTCCTGCTTCATGGCCCCAGGGATTCCTGAGGCAACCTTTCAATTGAATCCCTATACAACATGGCAACGTTACAGCAGGTATGGTACCAGAAGCTCATTTAGTCAACTCGGTGGCTTCTACTAAAGAGTCAACCCCTAAAGTTATTTAGTATTATGTAAAAATGCCTAATTCACTGTACAGTCTGAATTTTCTCATACTTACAGCTCTCAAGCTGCATAATGCAGGTCTGCACATCCATTGGGAAATTTTTGAGATCCATGGGACAGGACAGCGTCAATGTTAATCTGTAGCAGAAATAAATAATAATAGTAAAAAAAAAAAAAAATAAGGAAGGAGATGAACTAGTTATTCTATACAAAATAAGACTTGACACTGTTTGATAGCAGTGACAGCTTTATTGGATTTTCTACCCTCTAGTGGCGTAATGTTGTTACTGTTGTTCACCCCTAGGGAGCTGCTCACTCAATGTCCAAGGGAGCGAATGAGGTAGTGAGTGAGGGAGTGACTGACAAAGAGTGGTTGAGCAGGGTGAGTGACTGAGAGAATGAACAGTTGGGTAAATATAGAGCAAATGAGGCACTGAGAGTGCAGGTGAGTGAGGGAGTGCATACGTACTGGGGTTGTTTACTGAAGTAACAGCCAAGAATTACTTTGATTATAGTCAGATACAAACCTAATACAAACAAACAACAATTAAATAAATGACCTCTGTTCCTTTGTGAAGCATTTAATTCCTTACCAGGCAGAATATTGCGAGTACATTAGGTCTATAGAGGATGGCAGCTGCACTTACAGACCTATTTTAATTGCATTCTACCCACAGGCAAGTCAGGCTTGCATTAGTGTGAATCTCCCTTCATGTCAAATCACCACAGCCCTCCATCAACTATATTACAGCCTCCATATTTCAACTGTTCTGGGTAGGCCACACAGGACAGTGACATCAAATACCTTTTTGATTCATACATAAATATGGCACATTTCCGTATCAGGCATATATGTAAAAAGTAAGAACTCCCCCCCCCCCCCCCCACACACACACACACACACCATCTTTGTTTATATTTATAAATTCATTCATATTTGGTTTCAAATATGTATATCCTATTAATGCAATTCCTGTATATCAAGCAATTTTCTTACAAACAGATAAAATCACTCATTCTTGAAGGCTACAGTTTTTGGTCTGATTATTATCCCCAAGAGTATAATATATGGTTAGTACCAATAGCTTTTTTTCATTGTTAGATTAATATTTTGAGATGTGAGTGTTGTATGACATGTTCAATAAAGTGTTTTATTGTATCATAACTGAATCCTCCTGTTTGGGTTTTAATGGAAAATAACATTAACCATTCACAAAACAAACTTTTCCAATTGTATCATAGGCCCTGTCTCCTGATTAGCCCAGTGGCGGCGCCAGCATTGGGCCTGACGGACCGCCCACTTTTATGACGGCCATTCAAAAAGAAAATCTATCATAAAGAAATATATTATTTTTTCTATGTCCGTAATTCGGAACACTACGCGGCCTGTTATCATGCCACGTTATGAGATAAAGGCAATACACTCGTTGACCTATAAAAAACCGTTGCATCCACTGACTGAGCCAATCACAGCTGAACACAGCAGATAAGAACCCCCTGCTGCGCACAATCGCATTAGCCTACTCCAGTAGTATAGTGACAGTCGCAGTGTGTATAGCAAACCTGCATGACGTAAATGCTAGCTGGGCCCATGTCTCGATCAAAATTTGAGACACTCATTAAGTGTCAGAGAAAACGTACTTCTGCGTTTCAAGCATAGGACTCAAAAGAGTCTGCCTTATATATCCTTAAATAAGCAAACTCATCTCTGTCATGGTTAGCCTACTATATTCTCTTTGTACAATAGTCTTATCATGTCAAATTTAGACTAGGCCTATATGCCTATTCTACAGATAACATATTGCAAACTATTCAATTAAATCATTTGTGGTAATTTTCTTTGGTATTAGTGCTATTTTCTGATATGCAGAGATTGCTGGGAAATGTCTGCGTATGTTGTTGTCCAATGTCAAGTGTCCATTTTTTTAATCATGTGATGATGCAGAATTACATAGCCTAACTGTTAGCTAGTTTTGGCAGCGACATTTTAACATCAGCTAGCTAGTGAGGAAAGAGTCCGTGCGACAACTAAGCGAATCAAAACGACCAGGAGAAAAAGGTAGTGAAGTTGCCACAGTAGGCTAAGTGACTCAACCGTCTGTTAGCCTACTGTGGAACACCGTCCGGTAATGTCTACCTTCGGTGTGGTGTGTAGGCCATGGTGTACGCTACATGCACTACTGTTGTATACGACATTGCATGTAACGTTACAGTCGCAACAGCAGAGTCCGCATTTTCTAAATTAAA
Organism: Synaphobranchus kaupii; assembly: GCA_029718625.1. Classification (NCBI taxonomy): domain Eukaryota; kingdom Metazoa; phylum Chordata; class Actinopteri; order Anguilliformes; family Synaphobranchidae; genus Synaphobranchus; species Synaphobranchus kaupii. Next base: position 16,274,831 of record CM056395.1, read on the forward strand.
ATTATTCAAGAACTACCTGAGGAGCAGCATAGGACAGGAGAGACTGGATGGACTGGAAATTGCCAAATTTTTATGTAGGATATGAACCACAAAAACGGACTGGCATTTTGTTATCTGTTGTAGGATGCCTTTGTGTGCTAATAACCTACTGAAGCACACACAATTTAGGCTAAATATCTTGCATTGGGGCATCATTATCTTGGGGAAATTCATATAAGGCAAGATCGGTTTCCGGGGCACGGAGTAGAGGAGTGGTAGTGGAGGAGGAAAGGTTGCATTTTTTGACCCATTGATTTGGAGAAGGATGTATATTCTCCTTTGAACCCCACCAAAAAGATGAGCTTCCTGCAAGCTAATTAGGCGCTGTGATTGCTCTTAATTAACAATAAGATGCAGCATCTTCCAAACCTTGTTAACTTGGATTAACTGGTTTGCTGGAATTGAAAGTGACTGATTGGCAGATCTGAATGGATGGGAAAGGTGTTTTGATTTGTACGACACAGTTGAAAATGATGCAGTAAAAACTCTACCCAATTATGCAAGACAGGTGTGTCAATTGAAGAAGCAACCTTTCAGTGAATATTTTTTAGTCTTTTCCCCCCCCATAAATCAAGAATGAATAAATGCATTATCATCACATTGTTTATATATATGGCCAAGGCTCTTTGAATTGAGGATCAGAATTACATCATTTGTATTATTTGGTATTTGTTGATAAAAGGTGACTATTTCGCCTTAACGACTAATTTGCCTTAATCTTCATTGGGTTCACCTGGAGTAGAGTTTGTAGTGAAAGGGTATATAAGGTAAGGATTCTTGGGTGAAGTTGAATGCACAAAGTACTCTTAGTGTGATTACAATGAGGTGGTGGCTACAATCAGCACTGCTGAGCTTGATGCTATGTGGAGGTAATTTAATTTTTGTTTGGTGTTTAGGGAAGTTTGTTGTGCCAGTTGAATCTTTCTGGGGTTTTAATTTTTTTTAGAAGGCCATCTTCAGTGTTGTGTGGTGTGTGCATTTGAGACTAGCTGATTCAGGAATACATTGTGGTAGTGTGGTCTAGTATGAGCATTTGCTATGTGACTTGTATGTTTAACTTTTGGTTTAATTTAAGGTTATCCACACATTGAGGGGCATGTTGTGACCCCGGGCGACGTGCCTGTGGCCGACTCCACCACCAAGAAGCCCAGGGGTGACGACGAGCTTGTGACCGCCGCCACCAAGAAGCCCTGGTGCGCCACCGGCCCCACCAAGAAGCCCTGGTGCGCCACCGGCCCCACCAAGAAGCCCTGGTGCGCCACCGGCCCCACCAAGAAGCCCTGGTGCGCCACCGGCCCCACCAAGAATCCCTGGTGCGCCACCGGCCCCACCAAGAATCCCTGGTGCGCCACCGGCCCCACTAAGAATCCCTGGTGCGCCACCGGCCCCACCAAGAATCCCTGGTGCGCCACCGGCCCCACCCAGAAGCCCAGGGGCGCCACCGGCCCCACCAAGAAGCCCAAGGGCGCCACCGGCCCCACCAAGAAGCCCTGGGCCTGGGGCGCCACCGGCCCCACCAAGAAGCCCTGGGCCTGGGGCGCCACCGGCCCCACCAAGAAGCCCTGGGCCTGGGGCGCCACCGGCCCCACCAAGAAGCCCTGGGCCTGGGGCGCCACCGGCCCCACCAAGAAGCCCTGGGCCTGGGGCGCCACCGGCCCCACCAAGAAGCCCTGGGCCTGGGGCGCCACCGGCCCCCACCAAGAAGCCCTGGGCCTGGGGCGCCACCGGCCCCACCAAAGGAGTCCAGGGTGACGACAAGCTGGGCTAGGAGGATTATAGGAGAATTAATTGTGTTGGCTTGGCATATTGCAAAGGTGTCTTCCGTATAGCGAAATTCCACTTGCAAAATCTTTTGTCTGCGGAAGTTCAGACTTCAATGTTTGAACATTTTTGCATGATTGCTTGACATTTTCTGTCCACTGCTTTAATTTTAATAAACTGGAATAAATTGGTTTGTGGTTTCTCTTTTTGCGGCATCCTGTGACAATTTGCAGTCCACTTGGTATTTTACTTTGTCCATAGATGGAGGTAGGTTTTTAATAGGAGGCTGCTTGGTGACTTCCTTTGAGCTTCTGAGCACCCCCCCTTCCCCCAATAACCAATTGGAGCATTTCCTTTTCAGGACAAAATACTTAATTTTCCTTGGTCAATAGCAGTGCTATGCCTGCAGGAATCAAATTCCACTTCATGTTCTAGCAGCAGGAGGAACCAAGCAATGTTGCTACAAAATCAATATTTGGTTATCAATATCACCAATATTTAAATCTAGCTTCTCTCGACTTGGCATTAGCTTGCTTGTGCATGTTTGGAACTTGCCTTAGTAGTTTCTTTTTAACAAACCGTTTACATGGGGCATTCAAAATGATCGCTTTATGTAGTGCTTAGCTGTCTCCTAATACAGCTTGAATGTCTGCTCTGGTGAGGTGTATTTCCTGCAAATGGTACGGTTTAATGGCAATTGACCCTTCGCTAAACCCCTCCAAGCAGTGATAGTCCAATCTTAGCCTAGCAACCGTTGCTAAGTAGTGGATCTCCGTCAAGCTTTCCTCGTTGGTTAGAGGGGTTAATCGCAATTGGGGGTAAGAATACACTGGGGCCATGGATATTATGTGCATCCTTCATAACAATCAAAATTCTTCCTGAAGTCTCGCACATGGGAAACTGGGATATACGTGTAGACATGCGTATGAAATCTCTGAATTTCAACTGAATTTTCTGCTTTTCTGCACCTACCTCCCATTTCAATTGTCAACAGGTGGCTGCAGCGAGTCTGAACCGAACTGATTGGCGCCTGGATTTGATTTAGCACTAGGTGATAATCAGTTGGCTAGCCGATCAACATGTCACTGAAGAAGCATTGTCTAATGTCAGCATGCACGGCTGCGTCTTTGCCTATTGGACTCCTGAAGAAATATTTGACATGGGGGTGTGCCCGAAGCCGAAATCCGGAAGTGCACGGATAGTGGGTTGGAAACGGATATTTTCCTGTTCATATTCGGATGCGGGAAATACGTACCAATTCCGTCAATCTCGCCATTCCATGAGCCCAAACTTGCAACGCGATTAATAAAACAAATGTTTTAACTAGGCTTGTTGCGGTGATCGCATATTAAAAGCTGTTGAAATGCAGCCCTGTCAAGATTTTTTTTTCATTTTCTTGAATTAAAAGCTTTTCCGGTGTTCTAGAACTTTGGTGTTACTGCTAGCATATAAATTCATCTTGTTGGACTGTTCATTTTGCATGTTTTGTTCTCAATAAATCATTCGGCTATAATCCTTAAGTCTTCTCCTCGAATTTTATAAAGAATAATAGTAATATTACTATAGGTACATAATCATTTATGTATCCAAATTCATATAGTAAAATAAAAAAAAACTAACAAAAGTACAATATGAAATCACAACAGGCAGAAAGGGCTGTTATTGTGGAAATAATTTCCATTCAAATGTATAATGGAATGGTTTGATGTTTTTATAAAACTGCCTTTCATTCTGAGTTGATTATATATTGAACCTCAGATTTTTTCCAGTTTTTATCCAAAATTATTGTTCAGTGTCCCCCAGTTAGGGAGTGGGGGGTTCAAATAGGTTAACAAAAACCTTAAACAAAACAAAATACACGTAAAGTACAGAATATAGTTCTTATAAAGACAGTGAGGGGGGATGAATACTCATAAATTGCAATTAGAATTCATTTTAGCCTAGAAAAGATCACATTTCGTAGATGCAATGTAACTTTCGATAGAAGCCCCGCCCATTTCTGGTTTTATCCGAATATAGAAACAGATACAGATAATGTTGATGGTCTTACAGATACAGATAGTGGCATCGACAGAAATGGTTCTTACATCTCCGTCGGAAGTACAACTGTATTCAACCCAGATTGTGTGGCATGCAGGACTTTTTTCTGAGTGTTTTTCAAATGCTGGGTAATAGCCTATTATTCGCTAGGCTTTGCAACCAAACTAAATTGAAGTCTCAACTATGTAGGCTATAGCTAACTTGCTAGTTTTTGTCGTTTTTTTTGCAGTCATGTTGTCACCTTAAGTAGGATTCTGACATAGCAAAGCTAACAGATTTGTAAATGCCCTGTGTGCATCAGTATTTGCAGACTGGAGTAGGGGGTGTGTCAAAGGCATGTTTCTATTGGTTGATAATTCTGTTAAACATTATCCAATCAAAAGCTTCTCCAGAGAAGTACGTGGAACAAATGCATTTGTGTGCAATTTGAAACTACCGTCACACACACGTTAAGCATCCGCCTGTGTTTGTCTTTATTTTCCATGGAAACTGTCTCAGAACAGCAGCAATCGCAGAGAACCGCTGCATTAAACCAATGGTAGGCCATTTAACATACAAACCTTCAGCTACCATATGAGTTCTGTGGTGACCCATCAGCACTGTGAGCAAGACTAGACGACACAATGACTACATCTACATTAATGCCCACCCCCCCATGCTCACGCCATTTTTCTATTAACTGACATACTAACATGTTCTTGGCATTTGTTTATTGGACTTCACACACTTATGTTTAGGCTACTGTACATATAAAACCCTGGCACACTCACCTTATAGAGTAGAGGACGTTACCATTCTTGAATATTCTCAGGAGCTTGTTGTCCGTGGTGACTTCGTGAAAATGGGCGCCCTTCTCATTGGCAAAGAACAAGTCTGGTTTCCAGATTGAGTCCAACATAGAAGGGTCCAGGTCGAGAGAGTCGTCAGGGTACTCGCTGTACGCTAACCGAGGGTCGTTCCACTGCTGCCGCAGAAATATATTCACTCTGTAATCCTGCAAAGGAGCAGCCGAACCATCCTGCTTAGACAGAGCCGCGCAGACATCTACAGCAGGGCTAAAACTTCCTTTAATCCGCAACGGCCGTCTGATCACTGCACACTCGTGTCATTCATTTGCATACCAATTTGAAGTATATTTTTACCTATGTTGCTTTAAACAAACAAAAGTGCGAAGATTGTCAAGAGCCTGTTTTCATCGCTTGTTATATAAGATACACTGCAAAAAGAATTCTGTCTAAGTTTTTGTTTTGTAATGAGACTTAAAATCTTTTAAAAAAAATTTAAAAAACTATCTCACTACTCCCTATTGGCAATCTTTTTGACTCATTCAGCTAAAAAAATAACAGAAATACTTTGTAAACAGAAATAGATCGTAAAGTCTAAATATAAGATTAAAATGCTTGTGAAGAACTGGTTTTTGCAGTGTCTTACAACAAGTCAATCAATCAACAGACTGCTATACAGACACAATCGAATGCATATGGTATAACGCAGGGGTAGGCAACCCTGGTCCTGGAGTGCTGGAAACATTTCTGGTTTTTTATTCCATCTTAGCTTGGTCACAAGAGTTTGATGGATGATGAAAGGTCCAAGCCTGAATATTGTATTATAGGATGGAGCTAAAACCAGGACCATCTCTGGCACTCCAGGACCAGGGTTGCCTACCCCTGGTATAATGCAGTAGTCAATTCATGAGGGTCTTCTATAAAACAAAAAAAATAAAAATCTTCACCATAAAAGCAATATGAGAAGCGAATCACATGATAAGCTGGACCTGTTACCTAGCCTATTTATCTCAACAAACATACCTTTTTAAGTACAATTGAATCACTTACCCTAAATAATGGTACAAAAAGCCCATTAAGGGCCATTTCATTTTCAGGATGGATGCCAACCCATTACTTTGTATCAAATGTATTAAATGCCAAAAGTTCTGTTCCTGTACCATTCAGTTTTTGTGATGATTTGCAGAGTAATAGAGACCAGGTTTAGAGTCATGACATTGTTCATGACCCTAAACCCGAAAAATGACATCACTACCTGAAAATATTCCATTTTCAAAAAAGAATCCACGCACCTCGTTCTTACGTTGTCCTTAAATGTCTACTGATTGAAAGGAAACCTCATTTAGAAGAACCCATTTAACTTAGACCTTGTTCAGACGCCGCTGGCGCTGCCCAAGCCATGGCATTTTTATTTTGATCTATTGTGTTTTATTCTCATGCATTCAGAGTCAACTGGCACTCTCCAAACAGGGGAAAAACTACTCTCAGCTCAGAATTGTGCTCCAACGATTTCCACACCATCTCATGACAGCTGGCGTGTTACAACCCATTTGCACCAGCGCAGACAGGGATCGGCTCCCCTGCCCGTCTTGCACATAATTAAATTAAGCATATGCATCTCCCGCAAGAGCTCTTAGGACCGTCACAGTTACGCACTTGAAAAAAAACCTTTATTGCACATGTCTGAAATATTGATGAAGGACAAAAGAAAAGTCGAAATGTCAGTCTCGTTTGTTTTTTCACACACACACGCACGTCAATGAAAGAAATCGGCTAACCCCAAAACTTGTATACTAGTATCATGTACCAGTCTCACCATCCATTGCGTAATCCCTCACCAATTGTTAAAGCATGCTCTCATGAATTTAAATGACGTCTAGCAGCTGAACCATGAATACTATTATGCCCCTCTTGTCAGTAAAGTACCTTTTCATGTCCGTGTCTCACCCACGAACATTGGTAGGTGCACAGCATGCTCATGTGATCTAAGCTCAAAACCGTAAGTAAACGATATATACAGGTCACAAGAAAGTGGCGTGGTGGGTGGGTGCCCATACGTGCAAACCGTAAAAGCCCCAAGTACCGGTCTGTTCCCGTCCACTTGAAGCAGTGGTCTAAGAACCCAAACTCTCTCCCTGGGGACTGGCGCTAAGGCAGGGGTCGTCCCTCACCCTTGCAGGATCGGTGAGTTTTTAGTCGTCGCGTAGCGTTTGTTCTATTAAAGACATTGTTTGCACAGTTAACTCACCTCACCTCACCTGGTTTCTTGGCTGTTGCTGATTTTAAGGTGAAAATGAATGAATGCCAGCCTGGTATTCATTACTCATTGCCTTAGATTAGCTCTAGTTTGAAGGCCTTCTTATCCAGTGCAATGTTATCCATGTATCAAGCTGGATACTCCGTTTATGAGATATTGTTGTTACTATTATTATTATTATTTTTTTTTAGTAGTAGTAGTAGCAGCATCAGCAACAGCAGTAGTAGTAGGAGTATTGCTACTGTTATATTTGAGTATTTTAGTATAATTTATTATGTTTCTTAGGAGATGGGCCGCACGACATTAAAGCCCACCATTGTTAATCCTCCAGATTGCATGCGTTTCTGCAGCAGGCGAAAGTGAGCTCTCCAGCCCTGTTCTCCCTTCACAATGAGCGTGCGTGTGCCAGATGGCGAGGCGTGCCTACGCGAAGCGCTACAGTAATCCAGCCCTGACATATGGAGGGAGTCGGCCCATTGGAGAATTCCTGCACAACTGTCATGCTTTGCATCGCAGAGCCAACGTGCGCTGCCGTGTTGCATAACGCCAGTGCGCTGCAAATGTGCACTAGCACCGGTATCCTGTCTAATATCCGTCTTATACCCACTCCATGCCAAGCTGCCGTAACTTTAGTTTTGTTCTGAAGCACGATTTAATAAAGGCAATCTTAATATACAGTAGGTGACAAACCACATATTTATAGTGTGACGTGCTAATTGACAACTGGAAGTGCATAACGTGTGGTTACGCGATGCTTTCAATTTTTTGAGTTTTGCCAGTTGGTGTAGATTTTGCTTGATGACAATGGCTCAGAAGGAGTTGAGGCTGAGGAGCGATACAATAGGTGAAATATATACAGTTGAAGTCGGAAGTTTACATAGACTTAGGTTGAAGTCATTAAAACTCATTTTTAACCACTCCACAGATTTCATGTTAGCAAACTATAGTGTTGGCAAGTCAGTTAGGACATCTACTTTGTGCATGACACAAGTAATTTTTCCAACAATTGTTTACAGACAGATTATTTCACTTTTAATTCACTATATCACAATTCCAGTGGTCAGAAGTTTACATACACTAAGTTGACTGTGCCTTTAATTTTTTTATATTTGGTCGCATATCCTTTGCATGCCATGACTTCCTGATGTCTGTGACCCAACAACATCAAAAGACTCTTGATATCTTATTTTCTGGTACTCTTACAAGCAATACTATAACGTCTCTGCATTTGAATGGATCTCTATGGGAATTGGGGGGTGGGACTAGATTTAGCTGGAAATGACAATGGAACAGTATGGAAACACATGGTTGGCTAAATGGCTCTAAGTCATCAAGGGTCTGACGTATCAAACAAGCTTTAAATCATCACTCTGCTGCCAGAAATACAGTAGATATGGATGGATAACTTGAAGGGTTTCTTCTCCTGACTTATTGTTCCATAGAGTTCAATAGGAAAATTTGTCAGGAGAAACAACCATTAAAGTGATCCATCCATATCTACTGCATATCTGGCAGAATAGTGATGGTTTGAGGCTCGTTTGATACCTCAGACCCTTGATGATAAATTATCATGTTTTCACATCATCTGCATCTTTCTTTTCAACCCTTTTCCAGTTCCACAATTACTTAACCAGAGTATATGATCTGAGCTGCAGTGTTCCAGGCACTATGGTATGTATGCTTGAGTCTCTGAGTCAGAACCAGTGCGTCTCACTCAGGGCTGAGTGCAAGTTCCCAGTATGGAAAAATCTGCTTAACAGATCTCCTGGTGCCATAGTGGTACCATAGTTACTCCAGTATTGGGGAGCTGTAATCAGACTCTCCCGCACATCTCACCTTGTGTCTTGTGTGTAGCGACAGCCAGGTATGACAAAGTATTTTAACTCTGTACTCTGTTTCAATATTTTATGTTTTATTCTGTAACTATAATTGATTATCTTAAGTAAATGACCTGCCCGGCTAATAAATTACTCTATGTATAGACTTGATTTGCATGGTCTCTGTGAATTGTGTCTCTGTTACCCGGTTTCACACTGTCTAATCTTGTATGTGATGGCTCTGCTGCCCTTAGCCAGTACTAGGCAGATTCTATGTTCCAGAACCTCTGAGCACCTGTGATGGTGACACTTTCCCAAACCTCTGAGTTTCTATTTTCGTAGTCTTTGGTTGATTCTATGGTCAAAAACCTCTGAGCACCTGTGATGGTGACACGTTCCAAACCCTCTGAGTTTCTATGAGGCTAAGGTCTCAGAGCTTGTCAGTCTGATTAATTTCCTCAGTCTGGGTTACCCCCTCAGCTGGTCTAGGGAGGTTGTCTATTTAAGCTTAATGTATCACAGGGTATTTCACCCATAGAACTATGTCTTAAATTAGATAATCTCTAATGTTTATACATGTTGAGAACGGGGTCGCCAATACAGTTGAAGGACGTGCATGCGTGCACGCATGACAGGAACACGCTACATCCGTACCTCAGAGCTGCAGGTCGCCGTCTCTGAATGTCCTTTGCATTGACCCCTTTCAAAAACCATTTGTTTTGCACACACCAACATCTCAAAAAGCTTCTTCACAACATCTTCACAAGTATTTGCACACTCTGTACTGACGATGTAAGCCTTAGACACGTACGTACCATTGTTGTTTCTGCAATTGAACCAAAACTGTTGATGAATATGTTACAGGATACGTTCACCGGAGGGCCTACAATGGAACAGAAGCATTATTATATTAGTAACAGAAACAAAATAAAACTGCCATTTATAAAATGCATGAACATAGGCAGTTTTTTTCAATTTTTTGGTCCTTGCATTGAGTTTAATTCAATAATTTTTTGCAGATTACATCAACCAGAAATACATATGTATGAATGTATGATTCATCTAACTGAATGGAAAACATGAGAAAAACGAGACCCTCTACCAACCAATAATGCAACAAGGTTCACTTTTCATAAGTTCTTTCTTAATTTTGAAGTTGATAAAGGCAGCTCGTCACACTGTGCTGTGAGTTTTCCCTTATTTGATCTGTGTATCCCTGTCTAAATGAATTTAAATCTTTATATGCCTGAGGAAAGGGATTCACCCCTAACCTACAGCAGTGCGAGAGGGAGGATAGGTGGGGTGGGGTGCTGTTAAAGCAGGGCTAACGCTGTCAAACAAAGCTTATTTAATCACTGTGTCTCCTTTATCTGGCCAGATCACATGTTGAGGCCTAACATTTTTGGGTTTTGTTTTCACTGGCCTGGATTCATTCCATGATTCATTTTAAAACATTATTTTCCTCAGAAACATTTTGATGCGCTAATGGTGATCTCTGATATGTTTGTGAGATGGAAAAAAAAATGATACCCCCCCTTTTTTTTATATGGATGTGTGCATCTGATCTACACTGCCTGGCCAAAAAAAAAGTTGCACACTAATATTTCGTTAGACCGCCTTTAGCTTTGATTACGGCGCGCATTCGTCGTGGCATTGTTTCGACAACCTTATGCAACGTCACATTTATTTCCGTCCAGAGTTGCATTAATCTTTGGTCTCTTGCATTGACGACGGGAGAGTCAAACCACTCCATAAAGTCTTCTCCAGCACATCCCAAAGACTTTCAATGGGGTTAAGGTCAGGACTCTGGTGGCCAATTCATGTGTGAAAATGATTCCTCATGCTCCCTGAACCACTCTTTCACAATTTGAGCCCGACGAATCTTGGCATTGTCGTCTTGGAATATGCCCATTGATGGGATAACCTGGTCATTCAGTACATTCAGGTACTCAGCTGACTATATTTTATTGCTGCATAACGTTGCTGAGCCTAGACCTGACCAATTGAAGCAACCCCAGATCATAACACTGCCTCCAGAGGCTTGTACATTGGGCACTATGCATGACGGGTGCAACGGCGACCTTTTTTTTGGCCAGGCAGTGTAGTTAATATATTCTTACAAAACTTGTGGTGGTGCTTGATCGCTGGTTTTTGGATGCTGTCAGTATGTGGCTTGGCCCGCCCAACATCCGCAACAGACGCTAAGTTTACCTAGATGCCTCACTTCTTTCACACGAGTACATCGGCATGCGACTGCTCTGCTGTCAGTATTGTGTGCAGCTGGGGCAGACGGGGTTAGAGGTGATGGGGGGGGGGGGCGACGACGACAGTGACTGCACCTTTAAAATTCGGCCTGATTCTTGCATCGTAGCCCGAGGTCCGACCCATGAGCTTGTCCAGGAAGTCGGAGGGTGACATGGGAATGGCTCTCCCCCTTGGCCCCTCCGGTTCCTTCGATGCGACCAGACTGAAAAGAAGCAGCAGGAGAAGCTAATGGCCCACCCCAGCAACCCAGGCACTTTGCCTTTGTTAGGCGTTGATAAGCAGACTTTTTTTTTTAACGTTTGCAGGCAGTTGAATATCAAGCTGAGTACAGCCGAGGGTGCCACTGAATGGAAAGACGGACATAGAGAGTTTTGTTGGTATGCCGCTAAATCCTTTGACATACAATGGCATCAACCTCATACGAGGGGTGAGAATGAACTTGCATTAGAAACGTGGATTGATGCTAACAGTACCATTCTTTGTTGCACCATGAGCTCAACATTTCAAGATAATCAGCGCAATCGTAGTGCCTCATCAAAATACGCACCCAAATTCTCATCTCGTCAGAACTAAAACGCACTGTACTTTTCAATTAAATGTCTGCCCTGAAAAAAACAGCATATGAACTGTAGATTTCGGGTACTGGAGTGGAAGCAAGTGTGGCCTGTGTTTTTCAGAGCAAATAACAATGCGTTACAGCTGGGTAAATGCATAATTCTCACGTTATTGTGGATTTGCCAGATGATCCTTAGCAGTGACATATCGAAAGAGGGACCTTAATTCTACTGCAGTGTAGATTATGAATAGCAGACAGGTATCATCCCACCCAGAAATTCATTTTTGTTCCCTGCAGGGGTCTCTGGTCTTAATCTCAAGAACCATACATTCTACTATATTGAAACCTATACTACAACTGACATTCAATAAAAATAAAATAAACTATATTTTTTAAAATAATTTTCCCTGCAACACGTTTTTGTCATCCAAGACACTTGTATTATTATGTAAAACAATATATATATATATATATATATATATATATATATATATATATATATATGGGGGAGTGGATAGCAGTGGATAATGCTTATTTTTGCTGCAGACAACAGGAGTTTCATTCAGTAATAATTAGAGTTATCTGCCAATGATTCTCTGCGCTGACAGAATGTTGTAAACAAATCAGTGAATATAACCTTCTCAGTAAAGTGTCAGTGTTCTTGATTCTTGTGTTGAGAAAACGTATTTATTATGCATTTTATTTATTAATATTTTCATTTCCCCAGTCAGCCGTATCGTATACATTATACTACATGATTCAATATTATCCAGTTATATAGGAGGATATATACTGGAAAAACTCTAGAAATTCTACTGCCTTTTCTTAAGGGGAAAATACCCTCCACCTGCTGGGAGTCAAACCTCCTTAAGCTCCTCAAGGATAACACTCATTCTGTGCCTTACGGAGATGAAAATCATATGAAGTAGATATTTATGTATATAATCAACCTATTGTAAATGAATTTAAAATGTTTTAAAATTTTATTAAAACAATATAGCCCTGAACAGGCAGAGAATTTATGGACAGTTATGATACTTTATTTGTAATTCACATAAAAGCTAGGGTAGGGCTAGGGTCTAAAGCAAAGTGGAGGTAAACTGCTAGCATTCTCTATGTCCCCTCCTCTAAATTATATTTCAAGGCAACTTTCATTGGTGGAGAGATCAAAAATAGTGGCAATCATCTGCCTCATTGTTGATTTTACAATGTAAATATAGATCTTTCAAACACACAGTATATAGGAAAGGGATTTGTACCAGCAAAATGTTACCACTGAAAATTATGCTGAAATGTGCATAATTGACTGTTCATCAAATTTATAAACTAAAAATATAAGTAGGCTACCTTTGCTCCTGTGTTTTGGCTTTTTATTTATTATTGAAATGATCATTTGAGGCAACGTTCTCACTTCAATAAAATGTAGTGACAATAAATGATAAAATTTTACTTCAGAAAGAATGTGTAAAGGCTATGTCTGTATCTATATTCTTCTTACTTTTCACAGACCAGTATTTAGCAGTGTAAAATCCAAGGGTCAGAAAGTAAAAGTCCTGCCACGTGTTTCTTCCACCCATGAACTCATCCAGCTGATTTCACTAATTAATTCTACCACCTGGCTGAAGAATTGTGCTAATTAACAAATCCAAGGGTTGGAACACAATTCTGGGGAGGATTTTTAATTTCTGAACCTGGATTTTACACCTCTGCCAGTATTCTCCTCTTTAATTCATGTGCATCTTAGAGCCGCTGTGATCTTCTGAGCAACATTTTTTTGTCTGGGTACAGAACACGCGAAAGCCCATATGGCTCTGCCATATATTCCCGCACATCAAAGAGCATGTAAACGGGACGTGCTCCTAAGAAAACATGGTGTCGAACACACCGAAGCCTACCGGATAACAGAGCTCCTGGGCCATGTAGTCCCAGTGCGAAAATCGCATCTTGCTTTTTTCTTTGACTTCCCACAGACCGAAGACACAAAGTGATTCCAGGCTGCCATATGTCCACTATCGATAGGTGTATTGCAATGAGGTGTGTCTAGAAATCGATGTGCCGGGTTCATGTGCAAGGTGAATCCCTTCCATTAAAAGAGGAGTCTCCATGACGACCGCTGGTCTCCTGCGTGAGTTGGACAAGCCACTGTTTCTATCCTATTCAGGGATTGTTAAAATGCATAGCTTTTTGGGAATACAGATTATGCTCATAAACGATATGAAACGGCGGATCACTGACACCAGATTACCGGAGCAGAAATAGCACAGGAAAACAAAAGCATACCGAGAATCAGCCTCAGTTTCTGCATCACCTTTGCACTTTTCAAGCAACATCTTTATTTTTAAATATTTTGAAAATAAAAAAGACAAAACAACACATGACTAACAAATGTATAGCTGCAAACTCTGAAGTGAACACTTTGCTGATAACTAATGCAGATCAATGGAGGTTAGTTACTCACTGAGGATTGTTTCTGGTACAACGTGGCCACTGATGAAAGTGAACAGGAAGTATTTTGCGTTATCTCTTCCGTGAGTGCATTGATTCAACGCTGTCGTTGTGTTCACATTTGGAGGGTTGGCAAATTTGTTTCCATGGCTATGAAAATCCTACACCTGGCCCCTTCCTATATTTCTGATACTGGCCCAATCCTGACCCCCATATTTCCTATCTTCTTCACCCCTCTTCCACACCCAGGTCACTGAGGTTCTCCGCACAAATGTTGCTTTCTGTTCCTCAGTCTCGGTTAAAGCTGAAAGGGGAACGGGTCTTTGCTGTGGCCTCCCCAAGGCTGTGGGCCAGATTTAAATCTCATCTCAAATCCCATATTCCTGTCCATGTTCTTGCATATTGTTACATGTTATTGACTTGCTTTTGTGTTTTGTTTGAATATTTTATCCTCTGTTTTGCACACTCTTGTGTGTTTTAATTGTACAGCACTTTGATTGACATAGTCATTTTAATGTGCTTTAGAAATAAACTTGACTGGACTTTGACTAATCATTCTTTACAACATCCCTCCATCATAGAGATTAAGATAGGCACTTAAAGCTGTGACACAATGTGAATTACTACAAGCACAGTTAGCATGTATCGTCTGAAGTAATAACGGGTATGTGTCAGACCAAAAATAAAACCCTATGAGCATGAATGCTATATCCATTCCAGGAGCAAAAGGCTATGAGAAACAAAAGTATTCTATGAATCAATGTCTCCCATCACCCTAATTGTCTTTAATATGGTCACCCAGGCCGACCCCAGTCTGGACTGTTCATCATTATATCCTTCTCTCCATTAAAAGAAGAAAAATGAGTGCCTCAGTCCAGGAATGCAGTCGCCTGGGTTTTGGTGGGGTTATGGCATCGAGTGCTCATAATAACACTTGTAGTCATGAACCTGTAATTAAGGTTTATGGTTACAATCTAAAAATGAGTGTGCCTACTTTTACCTTACGTCAAAGTTCCAAATGACTTCCATTCCTGAGGCTCGACTATACATGTAAGTTGCAATAAAAAGATTAAATTAATATTATGTGCACATGTCTAATCATGCAAATTTAGTAGAAAATAAAACAATTAATTGGCACGTTCATATCATATATAATTATTTCTGACAATGAAGGCACTAGTCAGTCAGAACTCTAATAGTGAGTAAAATCTGAGTAAACCTTGTGTTCTGTCCAGAGTTCACCACATTGTTCTGTGCTGAGCCTTCCCCCCTGGGATAGAACCCTCCGCTGAGTCCCTGGCCTGCAATGTCAATGTCGACTTTCACCTGAGGCTGTTGGCACCGAGTCCCTTGTCCTACTGTTGCCAGGACTCTGAGGCAGGCTGTAAGCCTGCTTCCCATTTTAAAATGTTACTCCACACTATCCAGGAATCTCTCCCCCACAGACACACACACATACCAATCACTAGACCGTCGTCATGGCAACCACCCAGACCTGTAGCAACAACCCCGCTTAGGTCAACAGACCAGAACGTCACGTTGGCTGCCTCCTGGATGCGATCAAACGGAGCGGGATTGAGGCGGACGCGACACGTGCGCGAGCTCTTTTCCCCTCGCTGATTGGATTCTTCGCCGTCGCGCTGGTAATCAAAAGACCCAGGTGTTGCACATTCCAACGAGTGAGGCTTTCGCTCACCTCCCCCCACCCCGCCTCGTCGCGAAAGCTGCCGCGTAGTCGGAAGCTCGCTATGATGGAACACACCGCCCCCCCCCCCCCCCCCCCCCCCCCAGCTCGACGCAAAATCCATTCTCTGATTTGCGGAGTTATGGTCCCCCGTCTATGATTATGCCAGCCCAGGAAAACACCCTGAACCTTGAATAAAGAAAAATAAAAAAACATTTTCCCGTGAGTATGAACAAACATAGCACCATTACCACATAGGCTACAGTGGATGAGTGTGTGCTGCGTCTGACAGCTGCTCATTCTGGGAACGTCACAAAGATGCAGGCCTTGCTTACCCTTGCTGTTGACTGCACCCCGAATGGCAAAACGTCCCACAGTGCCTCTCTCTCCGGCAGGCAAGGTTACGTACGTACAGATAGCTCCCACTTTCCGGGCCGAACAGAATGTCAGAGGAATTGGCCAATGACCCGGGGGGGTGGCGGGTGGGGGGTGGGTTGGGGGGGGGGGGGGTAGTTTAGACTGGCAGAGAGACAGAGACCGCCGTGGTAAGACATGAGTCAGACTCACTGAGGCGTTCCTGGGGACGGTCTGACACTTTGCAAACGGACAGCTAAGTGAGATTAACCAAAAGCAACAGTGTACAGTTAGGCTGGACAGACGGAGAGGGGAGCTTCTGGGTGAACTACTTCACTATACTGACTACAACACATGATGAAAAGATTGATTAATGTTTAGTATGTTTAAAATAAATACATTTAAAAATTAGGAATAGTAGGAAGTATACAACTGCATTATGGCATTAATTATATATGATAACCATTCAGGTGTTACATCCGCCATTTTCCTCCAGTCCACCTGCCTTTCGTTTCCTCTGTTTTCCCATTCCTTGTGTTTCATGTCATGTTTTTCAGTTCATCCTGTTCGTCTCGTTTCTGTGTTCGCTGCAGGCTGGGCGTGGTTCCCGTTTAGTTCCTTGTTTCTCCCCTTGTTGGTTAGCCTAGCGCTCTCTCGTTTGCGTACATTCCTCACTCCTTTTAGTTATTCAGTCAGTCCCTTCACCTGTTCTCTTCACTATTTAAGTTCCCCTCTCACACAGTTTCTTTGCCAGTTTGTTTTCTCTGCTCCGTTTGAGATCACTCCCGGCCTACTCTGCTACTCTGTTTTGCCCGTAACCTGTTTGTTTTGTTCTATTCCTTGTCCAGCCCGCCCAGCCTGCCTCCTGCCTGCTCTGTCCAGCCCGGTCTCATCACCTGCCACGACTTAGTTCACCAACCCCGTATCCGGCACTTCACCCTTTGAGTTTCCCCTTGCTTGCTTGTTGCATTTGCCTCACCTAATAAATATTCTCCCTGGTGGAGTTTCATCGAGTTCTGTCTCAGAGTCTTGCATTCGGGTCCAGTCCAGAACACCGCCTTAACATGAGGGCTGCTTATTACAACTGACGAACCTTCTAACAGCAAGACTTTTTTTACAATGCATTGAATGCTCCATGGCCTATTACGTTCCACGGAAACACTCTGTTTATGTTTATTAATGATTATGAAATTTAGGCATTATGAAAGCGAGAATTCTTATGTTAATGTAAGTTTGTCAATGCGTGTTGTTATGTAGTTTTATCAAATGCTTCTGTATGTCTGCCTAATCCACTCCAGTCTTATAAAAAGCTAAGAATCATTTGATAATTATAATGCAGTATGTTATTCCTTACCTTCTCTTCCGTGATGTATTATAAGAAAAGGCTACGGGCCTCATTTATCAATAATCGTCATAAAAATGAGCATATAATTGTGCCTACCGACTCGCATACGAAAATTTCACGTGTCATTCATCAAACTTGTGTAAATCACTGATGTAGGTGTAAATGTGTTCGTAGGTTCATACATCAGACTTGACCGTATATATTTGGAGGCACATTCACATCATTATGAATGACCATACTCACACGCCCCCATTGTACCACCATATTTGGCAAGGCCACCTCCTTTAAAACGCACATGCCAACGCAGTTCTCTCCAGTAGGCCATGGCGGGGAACAGGAAAGCCATGAGGGTAAAATGAAAATGAACGTGTGCTTATTGGGAGCGTTAGTAGTGTGCAGCCTAGCTCAAAAGCCGCTGGCAGAGAATAACCAAGGCTAAAATGCTTCATCTGAATTGCAAAACCTACAGCTGAGATAAAAATTTTATAAAGAAAATAACCATTCACAGAAAAAGTTCTGCCGGTGCAGCTAGAGGAAAGGGCGTCTCAAGTTTCCGACGTTTGCTAGGTCTTCTAAGCCAATAAAACTGGAGCGGATTTTTAGGAAAAAAATAGAAAAAGAAAAAGGTTAGCCTACATTTTTGCGTCTTGCATACAACATGACTGGTGATGCGTAATTATTGCCATATGCCTGCCTCCAATAAAAAGCTTTATGGAGAGGCATTTTCCTGAATCAATAATTTTAACTGGCTTATGCTTCATTCCATTTATAGGCTGTATGTGATGAAAAACTAATAGCGATGTCAAATTAATAATCTACTTATTCATATATTTTTGCCAATTAGGGTACACAATGTAATCTACGTCTACAGCCACAACGCATAGGTCAAGTGCATTTTTAAATATTTCGCAGATGCATTAACGGCTTTTAATATTTTCATAAATACATGTTATTTTTCCACTTTTATGATCAGCTCCTCATTTAAGACAAAATTAGATTTTTAAGCTCACATAACCTATGTTTTCCAAATAGCACCTTTTTGTTTATCACCTGTTGACTCCGCAGTGCTCTGAACAAAAGTAATTCTTTTCATTATTTAGGCTGCACAACTATCGTTCCCTCGCTGTTCATTGCATGCAATGTCGCTGCCTCGCCACTGGGAAAAAACCGTACGCCCAGTCGAGAGCTGTGAGATTTCATCGTGCCGTAGCTACACCTATGAGCTACACCCACATTCATTTTGATAAATATGGAAATTAGCCTAAAAATGACCGTACACTTTACGGTCAGATTTTAACATACACATGAATGATAAATGAGGCCCAATGACTGCTGTTCTCACAGAATGCCTTAATTTAAGAAGATATTTTGGTTCTGTGTTGCTCAGGTTTTGATCATCAGTTCTATTCATTCAGAAGGAAGGAATGCCTTCTAATTCCTCTCAGTAGCATTAAAGATTAACCTTAGAGCATTAACATTCAAAACACATACAATTTCCCTTCAGCTCTATATGCAGTCACATAATCACGCGCAGGTCTATATTTTCAATCCACTTGACATATGAAAATATTAAAATGCAGAAATTCACCACTTTCTTTGAGAAAATGCATATTTTCATTACATGATCTCCTGTCGCAATATACTTCAATCACCGGTGACTCTTAAGAAATTTAAATTGTCAATGGTCGTGCTGGTTGTGGTTTGGGGGCTGTATACAAAAAGTTAATCTAGTCAGCGAGACACACAAAAGATGTCATATTAAAAAGTCATACCATAGATTTAGTCTGTTTTCCACTTCGTGTGAAGATTCATTAACACTACCCAGGTTCTTCAGGATCTGTAGAGCCCAGTTAGCATGCTCACATACTTATGTGGATATAGCCAGCACCGCTAGCGGCTTGCTCTCACTGGAGCCGTTGCTTCCGTATATATTCTCCCCAGAGTTCAAGCATTTTCTTTGTTGTACAACAACATCTCCTACCCCTGTGGTACACGCAACCGGCAGCATATATCATTCTTTGTATGGTTGCTTTGCTGTGACTTTATTTTCCTTCCAAACGTCGCTTGCTATCACTCTCTTGTTTAACGCTGTGTCGTCCATTGCCAGGCAGAGCATGCGCGCGGGCGTTGGCAACACCCCCCCCCCCCCCACCCACCCACCCCAGCGCCTCGCACTCGAGGCTGAGCGGAACGACTCTTTAGACCTTATTCGGCTGGCACCCGCGGCCGCCGTCCTTTCACATTACGTTACGGGGAAGGGCGAGGGGTCGCCGTGCCCCCGGATATGTGCGGGGAACCAAAAAAAATACCAAGGCCTCCCCGCCAAGCAATCCGCACGAATCGGCACCTTTGGGTACTGATCGCGCACGCCTACAGTCAGCGTCGAGTTGGAAGGCTCGGTCACGCACTCATCGTCTATAGGCCATGGAATCTATTTACAGAAGCGCAGCTGGACTGTTTCCTGCTTTGTTCACACTGTCGGTTTGTCTGAGAATTCCCACACACAATATGCACATATAGTGAGGGAAATATTATATAAGATCATACAGCAATTCATTTATACCCCCCGACTCAATACAATTACAGTATATGTATGTACATACGTATGTACTTTATGCTACCATGTAGAGGTGAATATGTATACATGTATGCAAGCATGTATTCAAGTGTCTACCTAAAATTCTATTGTTTTCTGTAAATGTTCTGCCTTTCCATACATTGCAATACTGACATTTGAAGATTTGCCAGATTTGATAGAGTTTAATGAGTCCTCATGACCGAGTGTGATCTGTCCCATGAAGCATTATAATGCGATTCCAGTGAAGCACTCTCTGGAACTGAAGGGTTCAGCAACAACGGTTTTAACAATGAACCTGAAAAACAGTGAAGTGAACCTGAACAAAAACAGTGAGTGGTGCGGACCTCATTCCAGCTCTGCCTTTC
Organism: Synaphobranchus kaupii; assembly: GCA_029718625.1. NCBI lineage: Eukaryota > Metazoa > Chordata > Actinopteri > Anguilliformes > Synaphobranchidae > Synaphobranchus > Synaphobranchus kaupii. The sequence continues at coordinate 16,295,122 of CM056395.1, forward strand.
GCCACGCGATTAATCGCCCTTCAGAACGCTTATCCCCAATCCAGACATTTCACAAACGTTTTATTTTCATACGCTACTTTCCTGGCCGCACACTCTTTGTTTGTCTTCTTGCTAATGGCACTGCTTACTTACAGGTCAGTAACTACTGGTGTAAGTACTTTATTTATTTGCACGATTCAGGTAGGATTTGTTCTTGCAGCATGCGTTTAATCTTATATTTTTATAGCTTTTTTTTTTTTTTTTCTCGATAATGCACAATCGGGTGATTGAGACAGAATGATTGGTGTAGTAAAACGATTAGGCCTAGGCCTACCATACGGTACGGACTCTTATGTCCCATTCCAAAACATGGAGCTCGGAGGAAAAGAACAGAGGGAATTAAGCCACGATGAGCGATGAAGCCGCCCGAGAAACGGAATAAAAAATCAGACGGAGAGAGAAACTGTTCATTTTGCTCTCTCCTAGTAGCCCAGAGGGAAAGCAGAGCAAGCGCGGGTCATGCAGTCAGTGAACGGTTTCTGCCCTTTTGTTGTTGGGGGAGGAAAGCAAGCGTCCCCCTCATGCGCATGCCGTGCTCCCAGGCTTCAGCATTCCCTTAACCCCCCCCCCCGCGCCTCCGCCATGCCGGGATACTTACTGTCAAGTGCACGAAAAAAAACGATGATGGTTATGGATGAGCAAAAGAACGAGCCTGCCTGTAAATGTTTAGCGGGTCCGCTTACGCGCTGCTTGTCTCTGGTGTGCATTCTGCACTCTTTCCGCCATCAATACCTAGAGCAGGGATGTCTATCTCCAGGCCAGCATGCTGTCTACCTCTGCTGTAATGGCTGATCGGTAGGAGGAGTCTTCATTTGTGCGGTCCTGACTGTCATTTATCTGAGACAGGTGGTACCGTACCTGGCTACTGCAAAATCCAGGGAGGAAGTTGTCCTACTCGGACTTAAAAGTAGAATCCGCAAACAAGGCTGGTTTAATTTCAGGGGTTATTAAGCAGTGTGTGCTGCAGAGATTCTCCAGTGATTTCTCCAATAGTTTGTATGAATTCAATTGTATTGCATTTAGGCGAAAGATACCACCTGCTTAAACATGGTCTTCAATTATACGGATGAGTAATACTGCGTGTTTATACATGGTCCTCGCGGGGCCTTGTGGGACGTCATGGGACTCAATCAGTGCAAAGAAATCGCTACGCTTTGTCTACAAGATCAGTGAGAAATTCTGCGAAAAAGCCAGGAGAATGATGTCACCTCCATGGTTATGGGATCAGAAGGGTTTGCTAATAGAGAGCTTACCTGGATGCAGGCAAACATATTTTCCAGTCAGGACTAATTGAAGCACTCGTTACCAAACAGGTGCTACACATGCACAAGGTTGACACCCATCACCTTGAATCTAGGCCAGGGTTTCTGAGGCAGGTAGAACAGGTAACATACTGTATTGCAAGGCTACATTCTATTGCTGCCATTCAGAAGGATCTAGCATAAAGAGGAGGCCATATCACTCACTCACACACACACGCACACACACATACACACACACTGCTACTAAATATAGACTGCTTGAAACATACACTGCAAAGAAAAATTATTAAAAAATCCCAGAACCTGAAGACTGCAGACATTTATCCTATATTGTTATGTGGTGGGATATATTACAGTAAATAGAAAGTGCTTTGGAAGTATTTGTACAACGTGCAAATGATAACCAATAAAAACCCCTCCCCCATCTTCTAATCCTTTACAGTCACACAGTACTGGTCCAAGAAAACCTGATCATTGCTGGTTGGGTAGATACATATGTCTGACCATTTTACTGTGGAATAAAAATTCTACATAAAACAAGAAAAAATAATCCAGAAAAAAAACATGCACGCACATGTATATGGACAGACAGTAAAGTATTGCATAATATTGTTTGAGCGTTAGGCTGAGCAATGAAGTCAGACGACGATAAGCAGTCACCAGAGTTTAATAAAGAGAAGGAGATTAAAATACAGACTAAAGTCTGTGGACATAATGCCCGGAGGGGTCCTGTCAGTAATTAGAGCAGACGGAAAGTCCGCTATAGTATTCAAGCCCGCTCATTTGCAATTAAAATCCCTTAAATATTCCTTATGTTTTTCATTAATCTCTGCCCAGATTATAATTACTCAGAATGTACTGCCTGGCAGTTGCATACAGAAGTCATCGTGGCTGTTATTGTATGACTTGATGTTTGTTTTTTTCATTTTTTATTTTTTTGGTTCTGTTTTGCGTGAGGGTCTCAGATAGCCGGTAGAGTTCTCAAATACAGCAGACAGCAACAACCCTTCTAGCACAGCCCGGTTTTCTGCCAAACAGCCAGTAGAAAATAGCATATGCATGAATAATTCAGTTGCACTTGTGTCTGACATGTTCTACCCACAGATTCTTCCCATGTTTAAATTTAACTGAGGCTGGGGCATCTTTGTGAAAGGCGACTGGTTTAAATTCTTTAGAGTTTGCAGTATTGAACTGAAATTTCTGCATAAAAAATAAAATGAATAAATGTACATTTGTATTATGAATATAGACAATACTGGACTGGAATTGAATCTACAATGGTTTATCCTTAGGTTTGGTACATACATTTAAGAAAAGTTGTGCAATCTTACTCTGAAATGGTAGCTTGGATCAATTGCTGGGTAACGATACATTTCTGCCCAAGCTGGCTCTCATTACATTAGCCACAAGGCTTTCGAGCTCACCTTGTGACCTACTTGGTATTTTCCGTATTTATGCAGGGTTCCTGTGATCTCAGCCCCCCCAGAGCATAACAATAGCTTCATAAATCTGTCAGCAATGGCATTATTAAGTTGCCTGGCCAGATGCCGATAGGTCCCTGGAACCAAAATCCCCTCCCTACCTACCGTGGATGAATCCACAGAGACCTCGGTGTGAACCCTCCTTTGACCCCCCCCCCCCCCCCCCCCCCCCCCCCCAGCCCTCAGCTCTTGGAACCTGGAACCCTGTGACCTCTGATCTCCTTCCTGAGTACTGCCTTCCTTGACTTTGCTCCAGGTGATTCAGAGGCTTGATAAAAAGAAAAAAAACAGGATGGAAATGGAACAGCAGAAGAAGGATGACGCCATATTTCACCTGCTTCAATGAAGCCAGTTGGAAACGCGCATATGCTACTTCCTGTGTCTCGGAGCGAACGTTACTCATCCTATCTGCACTCATTCTGTTTCATCCATTTATTTAATAGCCTGACCCTTCAATCCTCCCTGTCCCGTGCAGGACAGTACACCGCACAAAGCCATTATTATTCCGCAGTACAAGTCGGACAACATCAATTCAGATCAATTGACCGTGGAGGATAGGTTTTTCCCGGACATCAATACACTCACCATTCATCATATTTCCCCATAATGCGATGTCCCCTCTAAGTTAATTTAATGTCCATGCTCCGAATTATAAAGCATGCATTTAATCCCCATGTTTCTTGGCTGAATTTGTCTCGCAGTGGGAGGTTCGGACCTCATGGACTGCGCTATGGTGAGGGGGACAAGAAAAAAGCCATCTGTGGTGAACAGCATTGCAGAAGTCAGTTTTAAATAGCCAGTGGGTTCTAATTCTAGAGTGGACAAATGAGGAAAGCCGTTATGAATGCACTGTTAAACTGTATGTTTCCATTTCTAATACAGGCCAGGGTTGAACTGACAGTTTTGTCTAATCTTGTCTAAACTTTAAGCATTTAATTGTAAGTCATTTAATTGTCAAGTCAAACCTAAGGATAGATGTTGGCTGAACCTAGGACAGGTACTGCGGTGTAATTGATATTCTTTCCCAACCTGCGACTGATGCACAACATTATTGTCAAACATCATTCTGTCTCCAGTAATTCCAGTAATGTTACATTACAAGTATATGGAAGATACACAGCAAAGCCCAGATGAGACAACAGTCTCTGAAAAACTAGTAGAAGCCTATAATAAATAGGCTTATGATTTAAATAACAGATTTTTTTTAATTGCATGTTGATGCAGATAACCTTGTGTTTGATTGAAACTTGGCTCAGACCTGATGAGGAATATGCACAGGCTTGGTGGAATTGCAGCTATAGTCAAGCCACTCTGAATTTAAACTCTAAGCCTGGAAGTAAGTTTTCCTCGCTCCAAGTTCTTACTATGAACTGTGCGCCAAGTTTGGTTTGAACTAACTTATTACATTTATTTGTTCAAACCAATATCAAACCATGTCTTTGAAACTTTCCAGTCAGCGTTTCAATCATACCTTTAGGACTGACACTGCACTAAAAAAAGTTTTAAAAAAAAGTAAATGCACTTAGCTTCCATTACGACCATCAGACTGCAACTCTGTCTCTCCTTGTACTTCGTGACGTAATTGCAGCTTTGATACTGTTAGTCATGAGATCCTTTGGAACAGATTTTGCACTGGACCTGGGTTTATATCATACCTGTGTAGGAGTAGGCCTAACCATTTTCTTGAATTAGATGAAAATTTTCTGATGTGTCAAAGGGGAAATTTGATGTTCCACAGGGGTCAGTGATAGACCACTTCTCTTTTCATTATGTATGCTGCCCCTTGGTAGCATACATAATAGCATTCTTAAATAGTGTGGAGTTGCACTGCATTGTGGATGACACACATTAATGCATCTCAATGAAATCAGGTGAACCACTGACCTTTCTTTAAAACTCAGCTGACCTTTCTTTAAAACTCTTTTTCTCAACTGCTTAGTTGTTCCAAATGTGACTGTGATAGAACTTGTTATCTCCATTGACCCTGGCCTCCCTTTTGACCCCCATATTAAAAACATCCGCAGGCAGGATTACTTTCACTTGTGGAGTACAGCTAAACTCAGGCAGGTCTTATCATCAGAGGACACAGAGACATCCATGCATGTGTAGCGTTGAAGTCCGCCCAAGCTGTGGCCTAACCGCTCCGCTAAAGGTGAATTCATCTTTAGTTCAGTGCTTAGCACAGCCCCTGGAGTTTGAGCTTCACCAGATCTCTGCTATTACACATACTATTGGCATGTGAAGTTAGCCTCCCCCAACGTTCAACCCCCTCAGTTTTCACTGCATGTAAAACTGACTTTATCTGGCCATTTGTGAATAAACGTCTGCCGTTGGAAACAAACATAATCTTGTGCATTTTTTTTTTCTTCAGAAAGGTGTTTTTGTCCAGAAATTTGCCGTAAATTACCAGACGTGGCCGTCCACTTTCCCTAATTGGGAAATAGTTAGTGTCGACATGGGGAACCGAATTTAACAGTTTGGATATCTTCCAGAAACGGCTATTTTCATGGAATGTTTTATTTTTTTTGCAGTAATTGTGCTGTCTGACCCCCTCCCCCCACCCCCTCCCTGGTGTCAGCAATTTGTCAGCACGCCTGTTTTCCTCCCTGTTTGGACCCCCGAACCCCCACACTTCTGAAATTATTCTGGCGCCCTTGTACTGAACACATGGCTTGGCGAGTCAGTTTTGATGATTACTGAACAGAAATATATTAGTGAAGATACATAAACTGAAGACCTAGAACTAGTCATGTAATGACTTCCACCAGTAATGCATTCCACCCAGCAGTCGCTAGGGGAGTGTGTAGTGATTGTTAAGGAAATGATCCAGGGTCTACACTCCACCACAACCTTAATATTGCCCATTATCTTGTAGGTTCAGAACAAAATGTTAATTATAATCTGTTTTAAGAGGCAATGTGAAGCAGGCTGTATTTATGCTGGCTGTATACTTAGTTAAACAACGCTGAGGGGGAATCCAACACAAGACTGTGGATTCACGTGAGAACCAATTCAACAGGAGTTTTTAAAACCCCGATTTCAATGTAACGTTGCAGAGTGCAATATGCTTTTAGTTCCCTCGTGCCAAATGCATCGCCACTACTGTCAGACAGAATTAGTGGTATGACTTTTCAATCCAAGTTCTGCATTATGGGAATAGGTTGAAAATAGGCTGACGTACAATAAGCTCTCACACGGGATTATCATTGTGTAGGCCATTGAGCGTGGCATTAGGTGGAGCATATTCACACGCTAAGCAATTTTTTTCTTTTCCATTGCAGTTACATAAACCGTTGTTTATTGTTTGAACTCAGCACTGCGTTTCTTTGCCATTTTCAAAGGCGTGTTTGATCACTGACCATACCTTTGCTTTCAATTTGGTTAAGAAGCGATTGCTTAAATGCTATTTTGGCAGGCTTTGGTTACTGCAACAACAGCTGAATGGCCGTAATACTGGAAACGTCATGCACATTGTCATAAAGATGGACTGAACAATCGCACATTGGGCGGAAAAAACATTGGCAAATGGATATTTTTTTGGCACAGTAGATTGTGATTGTTCTTCCTTGGAGGCATGACAGAAGTTTTCACGTCTCCTCCATGGTGTCAGGCCCAGCTAACTAGCAGCGTTCAGCCCTATACCCACACAGTCAAGGTTTTCTGCCCCTGCGCAGGGTTAAAGTCTGCTTGGGCAGTCGCTCTGGTCATGCACTTGGCTTCACCAGGCCAGGGTGTGATGCCAGGTGATTGTGTCTGCAGCAGAACTGAATCTTGACAGTATCAATATTGATGGTGGATCCAGTCTAAATCTGCTCTTTTGGCTGGCAGGGCCTGATTGATGTTACAACAAAATGCATTTGGTACAAATGTGAAACTGTGCTGACCTTCTGTCCCACTCTGGCACTCTGGTACTCTGGTGAGGTCGAGTCTGCGGTTGTTAAACACAGAAGGCCTCCCAGCTTGCTTAGACCCTTGTCCAGTAAACCATGGCACAGACTGCTTTATGCTACACTTATTTAAGCAGGTTTCAGGTCAATGTAGGCATGCTTCCTCATCTTTCCTAAATAGCTGCTCTATAAAAGTAGCATAGGTTCCATTGTTTTCTCTCCTGTATGTCTGCCTGTCTGTCCGTGTGCGGAATGTCGTATCTGGAAAACCTTATGGGATTGGTTAAAGAAAATTCACGTTTCATGGAAGAGGCATGCACTGTATCCAGAAAAATGTATCCAAACTGATTAAGATACCTCAGTCCAAATGAAGGACAGAACACTGGACAATTAGACTGCGTGGAACCGTTAGCTTAAAGGCATACTGAACTTTGTTAGAACCTAATATTGTATGGCTACCTGGCCCTGATATGAGTCGTAATATTCACGCTCAGATTCATGACTTGCTCCAGTGGTCAGCAACTGGCCAACGGAGAATGACGTTTTTTTCTCTCTCCGTTCACTCCCATTGCATGGCGAAACAGGTCTCAAAAGCACACTTTTAGCACATAAACGAAAGCTAAACAACACGGATTATGTCAATATATGAAATCACGACATCCAGAACCGAACGTTCACTAACAAAGTTCAGCATGCCTTTAAATGTGGACGAGTGATAGAGAGAGCTTTGTGGACGGCAATTGCCCTGAGGGAGGAGGGTTGTGTGTCTTAAGGGTAATAAACAAGAACTCGGGTGCCTTTGGGTCAGTCCAGAGCAAAGGAGACATGAGGGGATTCCCCAGCATAATAATCTCAGTACCAAAGCTCGCCACAAGCATTTACTCCAATGACAACACAACACTTTTTTCTTGGTGTGATTGATTTGACTAATGGGCTATTTGGCTAATCTAATTGATTAATTGTTCACGACCTGTGATGTGCTTAGGGCTCATTGGTTCCTCAGTTACTCGATTAATCAAGGAAGTAGCGATGAGGTGGTGAGATGATTCATGTAGTCATAAATCTAGTGACTGTCTATTGAAAATCAAAACTGATAAATCACCTGAAAGCAACCGACATGCCTTGCTTATCACGTGAACAATGGCTTTGCGCCATTAGATTGTTGCGTGTTGCTTGCATGCCATGTTCAGAAAACATGCATGCACAAGAGTGAGGTTCACCTTGCTGCACAAGATATGTCAACATTATGAATACCTGGAAATCATTCAGTGTTAGAATGACTCACTTCCCTTGGAACAAAAACAAGACAAATAACAACAAAACATGGAATTATTTTGATGTAAAGACTCAACAGGGCTGGAGTGAGAAGCTGGAGCCATTGAAATGTCATGACCACACTCTAGCAAGGCAAGCTCAGCCCCTGAAACACACTGGAAAACAACAGCAAAAACAACAACCACAGCACCTGAAATACAGGACTGCGGTGGTGCTTAATTATTAGGGAACTGAACATGGAACCAGAAGGGTTGCGGGTTCAAATCCCGGCTAAGCTGTTGCTGATGCGGATGTAGGGCAAAGTGCTCTCTCCAGAAAATATCAATATGTATAAATAGATATATAATCATATTAATTGGCAATGTCTCTACTGTGCACATTTAAGGTTCCATGTGTACAAAACAACACTAATATTGGAGAAAATGAATAGCGTTTCAGTGATGACAAAAAAAAGACGCTAATCAGCAATGTTTTCACCAGTCTTTTTCATTTCACATGCGCATGAATATAATTCTTACTTTGAATTCGCCCTGTTCGAGAGGTTCTGACCCAGATACACTATGGCCTTAAAATGAAAATGAAATAAACATTTTTTTAAGCTGCTTATGAGCAAAAACTTTTGTTTCCTCTCGGAGCCACATGTGGGCGCTCTTGTCCTAATTTTTCCGCCGCCGTGCCGGGTTTTTCCACTTCCCAGCACTTATCTGGCGCACCTGTGTTAAGTTCCCCGCTGGTTATATAAGCACGGTGCTTCCTGCTTCCGGTGCTTTGGTGTCTTCATTGCCACTACACAAAGCCGGTATGTACGGGTATACAGGAATACAGACGACTACTTGTCCTTTTATTCAAAAGAACACGTGGGACTTGTCTGTTAGCGTGTTAGTGTTTCTGTTTAGGATTTTTGTTTTTTTCACTCGTTATTTCCTTCCTTGGTTTTCCTCTCCTATCTGTTGCTAGGCAGTACCTTGGTTTTTTCCCGTTTCCTTCAGAACCAGAGGCTTCCTACCTGTTTTGTTTTCTCTCTGCTCGAGTCTGCGAGCATTCGCCCATGCTACTGGGTTGTTGTTATTTTCGGCTTACGCTGGGATTAGTTTCCCTTACTTTCTATTTCTCTGCTCGTGTCTGCGAGCTTCACCCTATTAGTGGGGTCTTTATTATTTTGGGCTTTTAGCCGGGAGGTTTTTGTTCCCGTTCCTCTTTTCTCTTTCCTTTCTCTAGTGGATAGCCACGTTTCGTGAATATCTTTCTGATCCCCTTTCAGTCGCATCTGGTCCTCCGAACCCGACCCCCCTTACACTTCCCTGAGAAGAAGCTGAAGAAGGTACTTGACACAACCTTTCACAGAATGATGATGGTCGCCATGGCTGTTGCTACAATGAACAATGACAGAATATGGAGAAACAAGATCATAGAAATAAGAATAAGAGAATTTAATGCTAAATACATTTTCTTGACTTTGCTACAAGTTCTTTTGTGGAGCATTCACCTGCAGAATTAGACGTGTTTGTGCGTGTGCGTGTGTGTGCGTGTATGTGCATGTGTGTGTTGGAGGGAAGGAATTGGTATGATCCTTAATGGTCTTCAGTGGGGAAAAAAAGGAAGGCTGCAGAATATAATGGTGTGCGAGTTTCAATGCTGAAGTTAAGGGTGGAGAACGGCGACATACTAAACATGCACACTCAGTGGTAGGTGCAATGCCAATGTTTTGGTGTTCAATGCCAGCCTTGTGCTTGCCTATCTGGTTGTGCTCGGTAGTGTGAAGCTGTTCCACTTCTAAACTCTACTTGCTATTAACTTCACACCCCTTTTTCTGGCCCAAACTCCCCTCCTGTAGTCACCAGACTGCTTTTGGCACTCTCAAATTACTACCAGACTGAGCAGGTCGCTTTCATCTGGTCTTGTGCCAAGCCACCTCTCAAAGAAGAAAAGCCAGGAACAATGAGTTACGTTTTACTCGCTATCATCACAAAAAAGTCGCCGAAGGTGGTTTGATCATGTCGGAGATGGTCGTTGTGGTGTATGAAGGATCTGATTGGGGCAGAGGAATAATTTAATTTTCATTTGCATAAATGTACAATCAATGTGTTACAATGTGTGCACATTCATTATGTGCCATGAGTACATTTTATTTTAACCCCGACACATCCTTGTCGGTGTCAGAGCAATCAAATGTGAAAACGATGTGACACGTACCATTGCACAGCAAAAACATTTAACACCCTATGGTGTTTATATGAGACCGGCTTCTCATATAAACACCCTAGGGTGTTGAATGTACACCATCAGTGTTAGATTTACATTGGAATTTTTGCTGTGTGGAGTTGGATAGAGTTGGATTGTCACATGTCACAAGCTGGTGGTGATGCAGGTTACATGGTTAAGTTACAGTTAAATCATTAAATCTATAAATCAAAGGGTAATTCTCATTGAGAAATTCAAGGGTTTGGCACAATTATAAATGTCCTTTTTTTCCCCATTTCTGCAGAAGTTAGACCACCTCTGGTACAAGAAAATCCACACAGGTATTCTAGTTTGTTTAAAAATGTAGGACTGTTAGCAATATTCAGTGCATAATGCCAACCTTTAAATATAAGTTATATTTAAATTTGAAGGATTTTTTATTTTAAGCATTAAGATGTTTCCTGCTCTTTGGGATTTAAGAAGCTGCAAATGCACATCAGCAGAGATGGGCATTACGCAGGCCAGGGGAAGCACAGATCACTGTCGGAAAAACATCTTCCCAGCCACCGCTTCGCACACTTTCCTCGTTGAGGGTGGCAGTGTTGCCTAATGCTTAGGGACCTGGGCTCGCCACTCTAAGGATGTACGTATGTTCAGTTTCCCGGTGTGGCACAGCCGTGGTGCTCTTAAGCAACGTACGTACATCATCTTGAATTGCCTCGGCAACTATCCGGCCGCATAAAAGGATTGTATGTGAAAAGAATGTAAACGGCGTAAGTCGCTCTCGATGCTCTGTCTGCTAAATGCGTAAAATGTAAATGTTAGAATAGGGACAAGAAAAACAGCATTAAGAAGAACAACAAAAAAATAAATCTGTTGAAATTTGGATCAGAAGCGCCAGCTGCTGTTCGTTTTGGTGGGGGCTTTGCAAAGAGCAGGCGGCATTCCCCGCACGGGCACCAGGACTTATTACCACTGAGAGACGCAGTAACAATTCATTGCTGTGTCGACCTGGGGAGCAGCCGGAGTTGAGAGCCTTACGCATAACGGCGAGCAGGGGGAAATATAAAACCATCATGTGCAGGCGCTGAAAGAGATTCTCTGAGGAGGGAATTAGGAGGCTAATCTGGACGGTTGCTGGAATCTGTGCGATTTCAAGGAACAAGGCCTTTCCTTCCCGCGTAAGAACTTAAAAGAAAAAAAGCACCATGATTGTGAAAAAAAGAGCAGGACTTAACACATCTTAGTCTTGTAAAGCGTTTCGGTTTATCTGCCAACTCAAGATAGTTGCCTAATGACAAAATCTTAAGTCTACGCCCTGAACAACGTTCCCGTTGAATAAACTTTGAGGCGCGCACAGCTGTCAAATAAATAAATAAATCAATAAGACAGCGGGACAAGTGGAAACACATGGAACAGCATGCCCACAGCAACAGCTTGGCCAAAGTCCATGTAGAGCTGTCACACAGCTATAGAGAAAACAACAGACGCAAACGTCAATGCTCTGAGAAATACGCACACTAACAAGCCCTCAGTTTGAGACTAACAGACAGCTTAATGGCTCTACACCAGCAGCGGCATGTCAGAAGAGGGACCACTTGTGGCTTTTCCGTCTACTGTACAGTTCTGAGTGCTCGCAAGTCAGCCGCTAAATCACCTCACAAGACAGGGGCAACAGACCCCTTCAAGACATCCTGCTAGCTACATTATTCAGAGGGTATATCAATCACTGCCCTGACCCTCTCAAGGTAATGTGTAACCACTTACAAGATGTGAGCTGACTATCGGACAACAACTGGCTTCAAAAAAAGAAAAAAATATATGAGCTCAAAATATTTTCCAGACATGACATTTTGTTTGTCACACACATAGAGCATTATGGAAAAATATAGGGGGGGGGGGGGGTACAAAATCTTTTGAAACTACAGAAAGCAATTTTAGCTTTTGCTTTTTGCATTGATAGGTTGACCTCTGACCATACTGACAGAGACTGCTACATGTATAACACACATGTTTCATGCAGAAGCTTCTTTCTGGTCCAGCAAGACTGCATTCTTAATTCACTTGTGGCAATTATTGGGTACTCACAAAATCCTAGTTCCATAAATACAGTATGTTCAGAAGCCGTCTCTATTGAGTCATACCGAATCCCAGTAGAAATGCAACAGGAACATGGACATCACTACCACCACGCGCTCAATAATGCAAAACAAGACGTGAACGTACCGTGATTATGGATCCCTATATCACAGATAAATGAACTATAAATAATTAATCACAGCAAACCAAAAGCGTCTCAAGGGACGTTTTGTATGAAAGGAATTGATACTAAAAGCAAAGCTTCGGTGAGAACCAGTTCTCTCCTCGACATAGCTACATTCTATTATTCCGAGGTGGAATAAAGTGGGGGGATTGTGCGCGCATGTTGCTGTACAGCAAATTAATAATTAGGCAAATAATACGAAAACCTCAATTAGATTGAATCGCTTAAACCTCCTGACCTTTTCCAAGCAAGTCATGAAACTGTAGAACTCGAACTTAATTAACAAATCAGTCATTTTTAGGTAAACCTCCGAGTGTCTCTGAATGCTTACCATTGGGACACCCGCTATTTAAAAAACAGGCTTCACCCGAGTATACATTCGGGCACGACGTAAGCAATAAATACACTGTTATAACTTTATTTCCAAGTTTAGGGCTTGACAAATCGGTTTTCATTCTTTCTACGTTGCATGCATCATTGATTCGGAACATCTTACTGGTTTAGATGTTTTGAACAGTGTAATACAAATAACATTCAAAACAGTTTACAAAGAGCACAATTCCCATATTTCAGCGGAGCAAAAACCTCTTAGCTTATTTCCCTCCAATTAAATTAATCGGTATTTGAATGTGTGTCATAGAAACCATTTTTTAGCCATTTCGAATGTGGTGGCATCGTAATGGAGCAATACAATTATTGCAATGTAACCTATCAATTAAGGAGTTCAAAGACAAAGTACTACCCACAACGGTTCCTTTGGCCCTGCATGCATCATCGTTCGCAAAATGTAATGCAATGCATTGCGTAAAGTATAAAGGCAGGATGCAGCTGCATCTACTGTTTAAGCTAAACACTATGCCTCAGCTCCTGTACCTGCCGTATAAGCAAAGGTACGATGTTACCTGTTACGCACAATGAAATTAATTAATGACAATCTTTCATTTTGGGTATTGCGCTTTCAGGATACCCGCTTTTGTTTTGAGGTTTTCGGGAAAAAATGGTTTTATACTGAGACGATATGATGTCAAACGCTGATTTTATCACGAAATTTGGGGCGGTAGGCAACATATTATGTCATATAGGTAGACAAAATTCCATATGCTTAAGGATTGCCGTTCTTCGATGTTTTGGGTAAAATCACAAGTTTAAGACTAGCCTCATCGAAAGTTGAACGACTAACCAATAAGCTTTTTAATTGCACACAGTCTTTCACCAGCAAACACATTTTATTAATATCCAATTGTTGAAACAGTTTTGCCTAAAAGTGCAGTAGACCTATTCTGTACCCCATAAGTATTAGTAGCCTACAAAGGTATTTAGATTACGGATTTAATTGTTGCTCCGCCATTCCCAGAAATAACGCTGTTATCTAACACAGTTGGAACTAAAACTCCAACGTATGAAATTCGAATGTAAAAAAAATCTGGTTATTAAACTGACTGTTTAACTTACCTCAATAAAACAGCTATTTCCCAAACGAAGAAACCCCAAATAGCTACAGAATGCAGCCTTTTCCGACTCATCATAGGACTTCGATTGCGAAGACATATACTCTCGACAGAATGACTGTTTTCCCAATCTCCGCACTTCTTGGTTCTTGAGTTCAGCACTCAGGACAGCGCTCCAGCTGTTCTCTCCACAGTCCGCTGAGGCAAGTATAAAATCATATCAGTTTTTAAATTCCACATCATCTAAAATGGTGTCGGCTACATAATTGGCAAACGAACGCTAACGGTGATCAGATACTAAGAAATACCTAGCACAGCTGAGTAAAACCACCGAAATATTGAAGACAGAGCGAGCTACAGCCAGAATATTTCTTGACTAGCTTAGTAACAGCAACCGTGCTTAGTAGTGACTGTGGAGCTAACATGTACCAACCCCTGACTGACTGACACCACATTCCTCCATTCCTCATATATGTGCGAGAAGAACACGCGCTTGAATGAGAAATCATCGAAGTGAAACCAGAGGGTTTATTGAGTGAGATATATTATTCCTCGTGTGTGGTCGAACGTGCGTCGAAATTCGCCACTGTAACCTGTTCACTTTGGGAGCTTTTATTCAGTTTTAATTTACTGATCTGTAAAGCAGATGTCATGACCTGAGTACCCAGCCTAAGGTTTAATAAGTGTCATTGATAACTAAACGCTATGGTCTATGGTTATCTGTAAAATCAATTAGTTAATTCCTGAATGAAAGCATACTTTCCTGCTGAGAACATGCGATCCTACCAACCATGGTGTACCTAATGAAAAATATAGTTTGTAAATAATAGACGGCCCAGCACGAGGGGTTTGATATGGAAAATGTAACGTCATCGTCCAAGTCCACTTATCATTTGAAGTGGCGCTTAGTACCCAGAGACCTCGGTTTAAATCTCTTCAGTGGCATGTTTTAGGGATCGTGCCGAACCCTGTGACTGTTTTGCAGGACACATTTGTCACGCTAAATGTTTGAGCAGATGAGCCTGATGATAAAACGGAGAGGTAGGCTACGGACAGGCGGAGGTACGATGAGTGATAGAAGCTGGCGCCGGATGTCTCTGGGCAGTGTGTTAGGCACAGCTGCGGTTATGTGCATCTGCGCAAGGGCCCACGCATTTTGATTGCCGTGTTGAATGTTCAAAGGCTACCCTGGAAGCGGGCGATAAGCACGGCGACAGGACATACCGTTTCCAAAGCCAAGCGCCACGCTCGCGCCGAATGCAACGCATGTTTAATGGTCGATGAGGCGGACCATTTTGCTAAAATGGTCAGCCATTTGGAACGTCAATTTGATGTACAGCTGACATTTAGCGAATCCAAGCATGCTTAGCACGCTTGGCCGACAGAACCTAGTTGCCATATTAGGACACAGAAAGGAAGTGATTTTCCCCTTAAACAGTCACAGCAATGAGGCATTGACATGTGCGCGATTAATTTATGTACCCAGGAAAAAAATATATATATTACAAGACATTGCCTTCCTTCCCAAAGAGAGTAAACATAAACTACAGGGAAGACAAGGATTTCTTTCCCTAGATTATGTCAGTTGCATATAAATTCGTCACTGACATGTCTGACATATTTTTATTCGGTGAAAGTTAAGTGGTGTGTCCTATTGTTGCACGGCTCGTCAGATATCCAGTGAGACTCCAAATCTCACCTACTTGGGAACACCCATATGATGTTCTGTGGACAACTTTGCCGCATCCACATGGAGAACTAAAACTGTGTCAAGTCGAGGCCACGTCTCCACCAATCAACATGAGTACTCTGGAAAGAGATGAAAAATATCAGGAAGTACTAGTGAAGCTGGGTGTGAATACAAGCCTTAAATTTGGGTGATAACTGATTTAATCCATTTTCTTGCTTTTAAAAATATTGGTGAAAGTTCAATAAACCTCTTTAGTCAGGTTTCCATGACAGTAAAGTATTATTAAAATGTTTAATAAATAATTGAATAAAATCCGCACTCTTGGTTGCAAAAAGATGTTACTGATATGTACTATTTAATTCGCCAAATAAATATAGAATATAAATATAGGTTGTCTTTTTAAATTGCAGACATAGAAAATTGTGGACCTACTTAGGCTGTTTCCTACGGTGGCCCAGAGGTGCAATCCACATTTCTAAAATCAAAAGTAGGCCATTTGCTGCCAGCCAGAGAAGATTTGTTTGTTGGTTTGATTCATGTGTAGCTATTTTCCCATGTACTAATATATTGACAGTTCATTTTAATTAACCCGTCAAGCAGTAAGACATAGTTAATAGAAGTATTTACTCCCATTATTAAGCGAAGCTCAGAAATCCGGAATGTAGACTTTGTTTGTATAGCGCGTCTCTGTCGTTCATGGAACGCGCTCCGAAAAAGCAATAAAAGCGTCTGTGCGCTTGAGCGTCTGGTGGGTTCGGGGCGCCACACCACACAGCGCACAGCGCACGGCGCGTGGCGCACGGCGCATCACAGCGCACCGCACACAGCACACGCACCCCTGTTGGTAACTGTACATAATAAACTCACAGTACCGCACTGTCCGTTTCATCCCCACTGAAAGCAACGGTCATTTATGAACGCAGTCCAGTGCATTTCCCATCTCTGTGGACTGGGGAAGTATTTCTCGGTGTTCCCTCACCTGTGCCTGTTGTCTTTCCTAGCCTGTGTCGGTTCCCTGTCTTTCCAGGCAAGTAGATCATGCTGAAGGTAGATCATGGGGGGCAGTGTAGTATAATGGTTAAGGAACAGAACTTGTAACCGAAAGGTTGCAGGTTCGATTCCCAGCCGGACACTGCCGTTGTACCCTTGAGCAAGGTATTTAACCTGAATTGCTTCAGTATATATCCAGCTGTATGAATTTAATAAGAAGTTGTGTAAGTCGCTCTGGATAAGAGCGTCTGCTAAATGCCTGTAATGTAATGTAATGTTCAGAGTCATAATGTCCCATGAAATGACTCAGATATCTGTGATGACAGGGAAAGACAAGTACATGCTGTAATATCCGCCTGGACATGATTGCATTGTTTAAGAGAGATGTGGGGTTTGTATATTTGCACTGGATAGGATAGAATAGAATAGAATGCTGAAATGCAGTGTCATTTCAATAATGGAATTCTCAGTAGTGATTGTAAACACAGGAAATGTCTGTATTTTGGTGTCCGATCCGACTGAAGCCTGACTCAATAAATAAATACACGACTCACTGCTTAAAATCCTACGTGGATGTGGGCCAGATGGCAATAAATGGATCATCTGGGTCGCCAAACATCTCAGGAGACCTCAGTGACATCATGAAGATCATTTGTGGTAATCTCACTTGTTTTGGCACTTGTTTTTCACAGTCACGTGTTTTCTTTAGATTCTTGGCCTTTTCTTCTTTGAGAGCACACCTGTAATTGGACCTACAACATCAAAGGAGACAGATTAATTGCCTCGCAGTATAATTTTGCTTCCCTCTGCTCACCGACCACCATTAATTGCTTCGAAAAAAAAGATTTATGGCACTTATGCTTGGACAAATCGGACAAACGCGTGCCAGCAGGTGCTGTGATGGGACCTCCTTGAAATCAATGTAATTTGCCAAGTACTGTGCCTAATTATATGTCACCTCGATTAATCCGAGCAGAGCATGAGCACGGATAAACATATTATTCATAATGATGATAATAAGGCTGTTTCTGAAATGCTAAAATATTGTAGGCTGTAACTACCGTACAGAGATTTAAGACCAATGTACAACGCCATCATACATGCCTTCCAAAATATGACACTCATTATTCTTTTCATAAATGTGATTAAAAAAAGAAAAGAAAAAAGCAAGCAAGCATAACAACATTTGCAATCGACTCCATATGTAGAGCTTATAGGACTGTATTGAGTGGCAACAGATTAATAGCTCAATTTATTCTCTCTCTCTGTCTGTCTCTCTCTCTTTCTCTCTCTCTCTCTCTCTCGCCTCTGCCAGTATAGTCATTTTACACACTGCCTTTATAGTACATTTTAGATATCATCTTAAATAAATAGCATCTTATAGTAAAATTTTAGATAGTGTAAAATAATAACACATTTTACAACGAAAAGAGGATTTATAGTATATTTTAGTTAGCTTTGGCTTCTGCCAGTGTAAAATAATACTGATATGTAATGATCACAAACTTCTGCGCTAGCTAGCATATTAACTGATTGAAATTATTGGAAAAATTTCACATTTAAAAAAAAAATATTTTTGCACTGGCAGAAGT